>JAJTUV010001724.1:0-262916 GCA_021653895.1 Mastomys natalensis | reverse complement strand
TTTTGACTTTAAAAAGGAACTGACACAAATTTTACTCCAGAGGGGCATAATTCCTATGTTAGATACATGTGTGAAGGGAATCTACAACTGTCAATAGTAATTCTTACTTGAAAAGAGGCCCCTGTTTTTTAAAAAAACAAAAAAAACAAAAAACAAAAAAACAACAGCAGCAATGAGTCTGTTATGCCTGTCTTAATTTAACCAATACTCTAAATCTAATTTAGCCCTGGACAAGGATTGGATGGTACAAAATTTAAAAGGATAGTCAAAAATCCAATAACCAAGATAAATAACATCTTCATGCAGTTTTGATTTTTTTTTTTTTTTTTTTTTTTTTTTTTTTTTAAGAAAAGCTGACAGCCATCCTCCTGCATCAGCTTCCTGCATATACTGGGATGACTAGTGTAAGCCACTAACTGATTACATTTTTTTTCCTAAAATCAACACAAGAAGCATTTATTGTGAGTGAATCACTGAGGGTATGGTTTGGTTTGGTGGTTTGGTTTGGTTTGGTTTGGTTGGTTGGTTTGGTTTGGTTTGGTTTGGTTTGGGGTTTGGGGTTTGGGGTTTGGGGTTTGGGGTTTGGGTTTGGGTGTTTGGGTTGGGTGTTTTGGGTTTTGGTGTTTGGGGTTTTGGGTGTTTGGGGTTTTGGTTGTTTTGGGTTTTGGGTTTTGGGTTTTGGGTGTTTTGGGTTTTGGGTGTTTTGGGTTTTGGGTGTTTTGGGTTTGGGTTTTTGGGTTTTGGGTTTTTTGGGTTTTGGTTTTTTGGGTTTTGGTTTTTTGGGTTTTGGGTTTTTGGGTTTTGGGTTTTGGGTTTTGGGTTTTGGGTTTTTTTGGGTTTTGGGTTTTTTTGGGGTTTGGGGTTTGGGGTTTGGGGTTTGGGGTTTGGGGTTTGGGTTTTGGGTTGTTCTGGGTTTTGGGTTGTTTTGGGTTTTGGGTTGTTTTGGGGTTTTGGTTGTTTTGGGTTTTGGGTTGTTTTGGGTTTTGGGTTTTGGTTTTGGGGTTTGGGGTTGTTTGGGGTTTGGGGTTGTTTGGGGTTTGGGGTTGTTTGGGGTTTGGGGGGTTTGGGGTTTGGGGGGGTTTGGGGTTTGGGGTTTGGGGTTGTTTGGGGTTTGGGGTTGTTTGGGGTTTGGGGTTGTTTGGGGTTTGGGGTGTTGGTTTGGGGTTGGGGTTGTTGGTTTGGGGTTTGGGTTGTTGGTTTGGGGTTTGGGGTTGTTTGGGGTTTGGGGTTGTTTGGGGTTTGGGGTTGTTGGTTTGGGGTTGGGGGGTTTGGGGTTGGTTTGGGGTTTGGGGCTGTTGGTTTGGGGTTTGGGGCTGTTGGTTTGGGTTTGGGGGTGTTGGGTTGGGGTTTGGGGTTTGGGGTTTGGGGTTTGGTTTGGTTTGGTTTGGTTTGGTTGTTTGGTTTGGTTTGGTTTGGTTTGGTTTAGAGGGAAACAGATATTGGCTTCAGAGAAAGTGAGAACCGCCCTGTGAAGACTCTCTGGTCTGGATACCCTGCTACCACAGCCCTGACCCACAGAGCTTAGAGCAGTCAAATGCAGAATGCTCTAAAACAGTGCTTCTCAACTTCTAATTGCTGAGACCCTTTAATTCAGTTTCCTCATGTTGTGGTGACCCCAAAAAACATAAAATTATTTTTGTTGCTGCTTGATAACTGTACATTTTTTACTATTGTTAGAATTGTAATGTAAACATCTGTGCTTTCTGACGGTTTTAGGCAACCCATGTGAAAGAGGTATCTTGCTCCATAGGTTGAAATCCACTGTTTTAAGGTGCTTCGTGGATTCACCCTACAACGCTTAGCACCTCAACACTCTCTCCGGGATCCCTTTCCTTCTAGGTTTTGAGGCTGAGGATAACAAGCCTGGAGGCTTTGTTTGCTTGATTCCTGAAACATCACAACTCTGTTTATACCCACTCCCATCTCTCAAGGCCAAGATTTCCTTGTCCTGACTCACCCAGGAGATTTGATCTATCTTGAGACATTTAATCTTCCTGGTGTCCTAGGGGCAGGGATTTAGGCCCACCCAGGATCGGCAGCTTTTGCGTCTCTGCCTTGATTTTCGTAGGCTTTGAACTGAGGCCTACCTAAATCTGAAGAAGACAACTCAAGAAAGGAGACGACTGTCAACTGCTGTGGGGAACATTTCCAGGTACCCAGGCTCCTCCCAGCTGTGCTGTGAGCTATCGTGGCTCTTGAGACTCCAGGATCACAGTTCTAGGGATATGCCCTGCTATGGGAAAGTTCTCAGAAGAGATCCTGAGAGGTATGGTTCATATTTGAGAACTAAGTTGCCGGGAATGACAGTTCTTGTTTGGCTCTTGCTTTTTTTATTCTGCATTTTGCAGGTAGAGAGGGTGCCTTGCACTCTACATAGCAAGTTCCAGGCTATCCCCCCCAACTGTATGAGAGCCTGTCTTAGAAAAAATTTAATAAACAATAGGTGATGGTGGTCCATGTCTTTAATCCCAGCTCTCAGGAGCAGAGACAGGTTAATCTCTGAGTTCCAGGCCAGCCTGCTCTACAGAATGAGTTCCAGGACAGCCAGGGAGATCCTGTCTCAAAAAAAAAGAAAAAAAAAAAATCACTGGAGAAGAGACATTTACTCTGTGGACTTTGAAAGCAACCACATGAGCTAACAGTAGAAATGTGTAGCTTTTCGTGGTGCAGGAGGAGACACGTTTCCATGCGTAGTCCCTTACTAAATTTGGCTCTTTTAGGAGACTCAGAACTGAGAGGTAGAGCAAATAAAAAAATTTAAGAAGCATCAAATGGACACCTGCTATGGCATCATGATGTCAGATATCTGGTACAGAAAGCAGATAAAGACAAGCTGAGAGGTGTCTCTTCTGTCCAGAAAAATGTTTCTGTCACTGAAATCTGACCCAGCTCAATAAAATAAGCTCTGGTTAAAGATGGCAAGTCTGCAAATACTTTTTGCCATGCTTTTACGGGGCGTTAGGGGTGCAAACTGGGAATTCAGAATGGAAGTTCTTTCTCTCAGCTCACATGAACTCTATCTGTATCAGACAGTCTATTTTTTTCCATGCAGAAAAAAAAAAAATTCAACACTCAAGTAAGCAACTGAGTTGTCAAATGTCAGAAGGTTCCTCTTCATCGGCAGGCTCTTGAAGGCCCATTTTGCTCTACTAGAAACCCAGATTCTTTACATTTAAACTAAACGCCATCACCATAAAATCAGATGCAATACTGCAGGAAAGCTGCATTTCTGCTTGCAAGTTCTTCCTTTAACAACTAGGAATTCAATGTCAGTTCAGGGTCCTTTGTGTTGTCTCTTGGAAACAAAAGACACACAAACACACACACACAAAAAAGAGTTACCTTTTGAAATTAATGATTGCCAAGTGAGACTTCAGCCATTACTAGGTGACATATTTTTGTCCTGGGAATTGAATAATGAATAATGGGCATCTGGATAATGGGGTTTTAGAAGAATATCATGGAATATCGTGATACTTACATTTCCCAAGCACAGCCATACACTGCTTGTCAGCAGTCTGACAAATTCCTCCGAAACAGAAGGCTTCACCTGAGTTGCAATACTGCCCATTGCGTACATACGTGTTAGCGACACAATAGGCATCTATTCCATTACAGAACTCCACAAAGTCACATTCATCTGTCGACTGTCTACATACTGTATTAATCGGTTTTACCTAGAAGAATTAGGATTACTAATTCTTAGTAATAAAGGATTACTTCCAGGGATACATTTTTGGCTTTCACCTCCCTCTCCTCCCTCTCCCTCTCCTCCTCTCCTCCCTCCCTCCCTCTCCCTCTCCCTCTCCCTCTCCCTCTCCCTCTCCCTCTCCCTCTCCCTCTCCTCCTCTCCCTCTCCCCTCCCCCTCCCCTCCCCCTCCCCCTCCCCCTCCCTCTCCCTCTCCCTCTCCCGCTCCCCGCCCCTCGTTGTAAAAGAAAGGGCTCTGGGTGGTTTTGAGTGAAACTTGTGAGGTGGTACCATTGCCTAAGACCTCCATAGGATGATACAGCAGAGGACACAATACATTAATGTGTCTATCAGAAAATGCTTCCACAGGGAGGAAGGCTCAAGAACACTTGTTTACAGACATCTGTTTATTTGTGGATATGCCTTATTCAATGAAAAAGGTCTAGTGATAATGACTAATTTGTTTACCTACTATAATACTTGTGTTAGTGGGGCAGAGTTAGTAGACTAAAGTTGATATGAATAACAACCGGCACTATGCCCACTTTTTAAAGGACTTATGTGTATGAATGTTTTGCCTATGGGTACAGATGTGCACCATGTGTGTGCCTGGTGCCCTCAGAGGACAGAAGAGGGCATTGGAGTTCCCTGGGACTGGAGTTACACACAATTTTGAGTCAACATGTGGGCATTGAGTGCTCTGCAGGAGTAGCCAGTGCTCTTCACCACTGAGACATCTCTCCATTCCCATGAGATGATTTCTAATGAAGGGAACTTCTCAGTATGTACACAATGTGCCGGAGTTCTTTACAAAGTTGTATTTTCTAGGCCATATTTTTATCCCACCTATTATAATAAAAAGGTCTAAAGGGAAACCATAAAACAAGTTAAGAGTCTGACGGAGATAACGAAGACCCACACTGAATGGTTTCAGGCTCTAGTTCCAGCCTTTACCTCTTGCCACCCTCCTTTGAGGATGTCCAATATGTGCCACTGGGTGCTTGAGAACATCTCCCAGGTGTAGCTTGGTGTGCTTGCAGAAATCCTAACAGTGGGAGTGGAGGCTGTCTCTGACTCGTTTGACTGCTCATGGGATCCTTTTCCTCTTACTGGGTTACCTTGTTCAGCCTTGATGTGATGGTATGTGCTGACTCTTATTGTAATATGTTATGTCATGTTTGGTGGCCTGCTCTTTTCTGAAGAAAGACACGGGGTGGGGTGCACGGAGGGATCTGAGGGAGAGGGGAGGCAGTGGGGCAGAGGGAGGGCTAGGGTGATGGGAGGAAGGGGAAACTGTGGTTGGGATGTAAAAATATTAAAAATATATCTTAAAAACTACTTAAGCCGGGCAGTGGTGGTGCATGCCTTTAATCCCAGCACTTGGGAGGCAGAGGCAGGCGGATTTCTGAGTTCAAGGCCAGCCTGGTCTACAGAGTGAGTTCCAGGACAGCCAGAGCTAAACAGAGAAACCTTGTCTCAAAAAAAAAACAAAAACAAAAAACAACTACTTAAAAGCAAAATTATAAGTCCAACAAATCTCAAGCAGAAGACACATAGAGAAAGCCATATTGATATACATTACCACCAAATTATTCAAAATCAAGGACAAAGATAAACCTGAAGGCAGAAACTAGAAGACGTATGTACAAAATAACAAATGTAAGTATAATTACAAATTTGTCATTAGAGACAGTTCAGGCAAGAGAGCAGAATAGCAATCACTTTAATAGGCCATAAATTAAAAATGCTAAACATAGCCAGGGAAAACATTTTGAAAACAATAAATAAAATAAAGATCAAGGAGATGGAGATTGGGTTGGTCAGTGATGCACTGGCCAAGCTTGGGGACCCGTGTTTAGATCTCAGCACCCACATAAAGATCTGGTATCACCAGCATAAGTTTGTAATCCCAGCTCTGGAGAAGTAGAGATCTGTGGAGCTCATTGGCTAGCCAGTCTAACCAAATCAATGAGCTACAGGTTAAAAAAAATAATAATAACAAGACACAGAGAAATCCAGGAAGAAACCATCAGCTTCTGGCCACGCCCATGAATACATACCTATGCCACACAAACATGCTTATCAATTAGAAGTGAAAGCAAAATAAAGCCTGTTTTAGATATTCAAACTCTGAAACCCTTCGTGACAGGAAGACTTAAATCACATGCACATACATTGTAAACATGTACAAGGTAACACAAACACTTACATATGCATACTTATGCACACATACTCCAAGTTGGAAACCAGAGGAACAAACACCCAAATGTTCTATCTGAGTTGACCTATTAATCTAAATGCAGTAATACAACAAGCAGGCAGCCAGGCTACATAAAAAGTAAGATCCTACTTGGTACTACTAGAAGAAGCTTTTTATATAAAGACAGCTTAAAAGAAAACTTGATGAAAGTCAAATAAAACGCCCATTGCGCCATGCTAATAAGCTAGCAGCATCAATGGTGAAAACGAGAGGTGGCAAGATCAGGAAAGGCAGATTTTTAGATAAGAAATGTTATAGATGAGAAGTTTTCATCACTAAGGGACCTGTTCAGCAATACAATACAATCATAATTACAATAACACAGTGCATTAATAACAACAGTATGAATGTGAGCACTTTTGCCACAAGTAACAGAGCCTCAAAACACTCGAAATAAATAATGAAAACCTCAGCAAAAAAGTAAGCAAATCTGCAGTTAACAGTACTTCAAAGATCAGTGTAGTAAGGATATAGTAAATGTACCAGAACTAGGTAGCAAACAGTTTTATCAAGAAGAAGAAGGAAAAGAAGGAGGAGGAGGAGGAGGAGGAAGAAAAAGGAGAAGGAGAAGGAGACAACCGTGATGTTCTTTTTAAATTTAATTTCTTTCTTACTCCAAAGGAGAATGCTTATTCTTTTCAGTAGACAGCAGGAGGTCAGGGCAGCTTGTATACAGAGAGTCTACAAGAGCACTTGCTGCAGTCTCTCCAGATCCCCAAAGGAGATGAACAAAGAAGGGTGTTACTCGTTTGACTGTGTGAGTTTTAGAGTTGGTTTTCCAAGACTCCAACCTCTAAACATGCAGATTTCTCCCTCTCTGCTCTTGCAGTGGTTGTCCTGGATGAGATCCCAGATAAGAGGCAAGTTCTGCCATGACCTTTCAACTGACAGAGGCTGTTCCCATTGTCAGAGAACTTGGTGGGAGGAGGGCGGCTTCTCTTACATGGAAGGACATCACAATTAAACTTGTCCTATGCAGCATCTCAGCAATGTGATTTGACTGTTGCTAAGTGTAGAATTCTTAGTCCTTCTTGTTTTTCAATGGGTCTGTCTTTCTCTAGTGCCTTTACTTTTGTGTCTGGTTGCTCTACTGTGGGATACATATGCACTCACACTTTTATATCTTTTTGATGAATCATCTTCTTTAGTATTGTATAACTATCTTCATGCGTTTTATGAAAGTTTTGTTAAGTTTTTTTTGGGGGGAGAGGGTGTTATATGTTTTACTTAAAGCAGATACTACTGTAGTCTGAAACCTGGGTCAAATGGGGTCTTAACCCATTAAATCACTAGTAAGAGAATGTCCTACGGCTGGATCTTATGGAGGCATTTTCTCAATTGAGCTTCGTTTCTTTTAGATAACTCTAGCTTGTATCTAGTGGCGAGTAAACACAAGCTAGTGGTGTGTGTGTGTGTATGTGTGTGTGTGTGTGTGTGTTACTATTTCTCTAATTAACCATAACTAACACAACCCCACACTCACTGATGTCTAAGCACACCTTGCTGCGATCTTTGATTTACGCTGCTTACTTTGATCATCTTTTTTTTTTCCCTTAAGATGTAAACATTCACGGAGCCTGCCATAAAGAGTCTGAACGATGAGAAAGTGGACAAGGACAGCATTCATTGGGTAGGTGCAGCAGAGCAAAGGACTTTCCCAGAAGACAATAAACTGAGTTTAACCTGTACAAAGAACCTGTCTGACTGCTTACCCTCATACAAGCTATACAGAGAAAAAAAAAAAAGAGAGAGAGAAAAACTGGCAGAGCCATATGTTGATCAGACAGACATGTTGGAGGTCATAGAGGAAACATAAGAAAGCCAAGTTAGGAGAGAAGGAACATGAGACAAATGTACACGAGAGCACAGGAGTGACAGGTCACCAATGGGCCAAGTGTGGAAGGGAGGCAGTGTATCAGAATTACCAGCTAAGACTGATGCCATGGCTTGCCATCTCTCTGAACTACATGTTCTATCTCAAGGAAGTAACTTCTGGGTTGTTCTCAAACATAGATGCCTTCTTACCTTGCAGTTTTGACCACAGCACTCCCCGGAGCCACATGTGGCATTGCGCTTCAGTCGGCATGACATGGGGTCACAGCATCTTTTGTGTGTACAGTTCTGCAAAGAAAGTCAAAGTCTTACTCAGCCACATGTGGCTATGCCACATCAAACAAAGCTGGAGCACGTGATCTTACAAACCATGTCATCGTTTTTTTGTTGTTTTTTTGTTTTTTTTTTTCCCTTCCGTTTATAGTTTCAGTAGCTCATTCTCCATAGAGGGCAAGAACTATCTCATTCAACAGTCTATAAAAGCAATTTTCTCTCTAGTCAGTGCAGTTTAACAAGGACTACCGTGAACCACCCAGGGAAATTACTTCTTGATCTCTTAGTAACAACCACTCTCTTTAAACATTTCTATATTCTGTCTTTTAGTCAAGCTTCATCTGTTGGTACGATTCACGTGTAAATCCTGACAATGAAGACGCTTGGCTCCTCCGCTCAGGAGCCTGAGATCCCAGAGCGTGCTGCACTTGGGCATTTGCTTGGCTCCTCTGTTTTGGTTCCTCAGGAAGGATGCTGACTGAAAACTCTAGAGCTGCCCTGCCACGAGAGTATTAGCTAGCCACTTGGAATGATTCAAATTCACCAGAGGCACGTGGAGTTAATAATAGTGCTGTCCAATTCTGCATCCCTATGTGGCCAGTCACTTGAGTCATGAGTAGATTAACAGACACTGCCATCATCACAGACGCATCTAACTGTGGTGCTGCCCTAGAGGACTTATAAATGAATGTTTTATCTTGTCTAGCATTTTCAAGTTATGTGTTGGGGTTGTACAATGTATTATTTCTTTTACTGTGGTGAATCAGACCAATTATTAAATATTAATAATGGTTCTCCCTCCCTTGGAACTGCTCTTGCTGCATCTTAGAGGTCTTGAGGAGTTTTCAGTCTCTGCTTTCATTCACCTCAAGATATTTTCTTATTTATTTACTTCTTCATTAACCCATTAGTTGCTCAAGGGCACATGTTTACTTTCTGTATATTTGTTAATTTTCCAAGATTCATATTGGGAAGCGGCTATTATGGTTTAATATTATAGTTGGTTCACATATACAAGATAAGAATATATATATTTGCTGGGCGGTGGTGGCGCACGCCTTTAATCCCAGCACTTGGGAGCAGAGGCAGGCGGATTTCTGAGTTCGAGGCCAGCCTGGTCTACAGAGTGAGTTCCAGGACAGCCCGAGCTACACAGAGAAACCCTGTCTCGAAAAACCAAAAAAAAAACAAAACAAAACAAAACAAAACAAAACAAAAAAGAATATATATATTCTACTGCCTCTAAGTAGGAAGATGTGTGGTGTGTGTGTGGGGTGATATATATATATACATATATATATATATTATATATATTATATATATGTATATATATATGGTCTACAGTGAAGTTTGAGTAAACTTTGCTACTTATTTCCTTAATGATTTTCTGATCTCTGAAAGTGGAATACTGAAGTCCGCTACTGTATCGTTATATATTTCTACCTCCATATGTACTTAAATGTGTTTGTGTACGCAGTTGCTCTAGTGTTAGCTGAATGCTTGCTTACAACTGTTGAATATCTTGGTGATTTGACACATAAGTTTCTTGTGACAAAGCGTTGGACTTGGTCCCTTTTAGGGATATGTATTGTTATCACTCCTCTTTCTTGCTTGTTGGTAGTATATATGTGTTTGTCAATATCAAATGAATATCCTACAGGTAAATATGGCTGGGTATTATTTATGGCTGAAAAATTCTACCAAGATTTTATTAGAAGTATGTGGGGATGAATTCCTCAGTTTCTACTTGTCTCAGAACTTAGTTCTTTATTTCTAAAATGTACCCTCCCTAAACATGAGCTTCTTGGAGCACAGACTTCTTTCCTGATGTCTCTCAGCACACTGTGTATATAACCCCCTCTCTCTTGCCCTAAAATGTTTCTACATAAAAAAAAAAAAAAAAACACTCAGAGCCCCATAATGATTCCTTTGCATGTCAATTTGCTTAAAAATTATCTTCCACTTTTAACAGTTTGGGTGGCGATCCCATTAGGTTAAAACCATATGATGATCAAAACCTGAGAGCAGCAACCCCATGGGGCTCACATCATATATTTACATCATGATTGATAACAGTAGCAAAATTATAGCTATGAAGTAGCAATGAAATAATTTTAAGTTGGGGGGGTCACCACCATATAAGGAACTATATTAAAGGGTCTCAGCTTAGAAAGGTTGAGAACCACTGGGCTAAACTATTTGAGAAAGTGTTAGGACTCATCACTCTTCCCCCCAAATTGGGAAGTTTTAAGTTATTGGGTTTTTTTTTTTTTAATGTGTTTTTTTTTTTTTTTTTTTTTTGGTTTTTCGAGACAGGGTTTCTCTGTATAGCCCTGGCTGTCCTGGAACTCACTTGGTAGACCAGGTTGGCCTCGAACTCAGAAATCCGCCTGCCTCTGCCTCCCAAGTGCTGGGATTAAAGGCGTGCGCCACCACCGCCCGGCTTTTAATGTGTTTTTTATAATTGTTTTATGTTTTCTCTTTGGGGAAGTTCCATAGTAAGAATTTCTAAACTTAATGGTGTCATGTGAGCTCCACGGTCTTTCCTTACCCTTTCCATTTTCTTTTCCTTCCCATACCCCTGACTTGATTATTTCAAAAGACCTATCCTCAAATTCAAAGGCTTTTTCTTCTGCTTAACCTGATCTGTGGCTGAAGCTCCAGGCTAGAGTTGTCTCGGAAGAGTGTCTCTGAAAAGTGGCTCTCCCACTTTTCATAAAACTGTAACGAAACTCCAAAACTCCACTGAGTAGCTTGCCCCCAGAATGCAAGAACAGTGTGGCAATTCTGGTCCTTGTGGAAAGGAAGAGACATTTCAGACACATGGGCACTAAGAGAAAGAACATGGGAATAATCCAGACCAGAAAGCAACGGGAACACTATGTGATGATGAGACCTTCATATGGTGACAAACAGCAGTTCAGGCTCTGCAGAACTGAGTGGTGCCCAAAGTACTCAGGGATGACAAAATGTAACTATAGACTGGCCTATGGGAGGGTTGGGAACTCTGCTTTCCAGGGAGGTGAAGCATCTCAGGTTTTAGAAGACTAGCTCACACACAGGAAGGCTGGGCACAGCGGCTGCTCATCCCACAGGGCAAGGTGTCTAATAATAATAACAATCATCATCATCATCATCATCTTCATCATCATCTTCATCATCATCTTGTTATCCTCATGGAAAGGATACCATATCAACTCAGGTACCAGAGAACATGGCAGCTTCTCTTCCTTCTAGATTCTGGGGAGCTGATCACAAGGCAAAGTAGCGTGTGGAGAGGCAAGCACTTCCTAAGAAGCCTGTCCCCAGAGGCAGGAAGCCACAGCAGGCAGATGTGGATAAATGTTAAACATCTATGAGTGTTGCACAGTAATGGTGGCGTCTCAGAGACGAAGGTGATCTGAAGATAGCACAGCATGGTAACAGCGTGGGTGGTAGTGAGCAGGACACCGTTTGTGTCTGTGGAGTGTGGGGTACAGGGTTATTTGAAACCACGGTGGTAGGTGTCTTCAGCACTGGGAGGCCCTGCTCACCTTGGAGGTGGTATCATAGACAAGCAATTTCTTAGGGCAGCTCTGTAATCAGACTGAGCCTTTGGTCTCTACAGAGTTTCTGGTACTATTCTGTCATCTCTGGTTGTCTTGGTAGAAAAGTTGTTTGTATGATTTTGTGTGTGTGTGTGTGTGTGTGTGTGTGTGTGGTGTGTGTGTTTATGATTGGGGGGTAGTATATTTCCAACATAAGTTCTGTATTTACATCATTTTCATTCCTCTCGCCCCTTCCTAACTCCTTCTGTGCTCTCTCTAACTGGCTCTCAACTTCATGACCTCTTCTACAATTACTGTTAATCACAGGTTTATGTAGATACAACGTATTGTGAGTCCATTCTGTGTTGCTCATGTGTAATGTGTTTTGGGTTGGCCACTAGTGATTAGCTAACTTCTGAGGAGTAGGTAGGGGCTGTTAAAGACAACTGGTCAACACACAGAGATGGAGTGAATGTGGGTACCCAGCCCTGGTTGGTATGTTTGCAAAGTAACTCCTACACCTAAGGCTCAGGAAACACTGTGAAAGAGATGGCAGAATGTTTGTGAAAACAGGAAGACCAGGATACCTGCTGGTGTATTCTGGGCCTGATAAAGACACTGTTCCATGAAATCTTTCCTGTTCAACCCTTCCTCTAACAAGTGACAAGCCTGCTTGGGTCTCTCTATCATTTTTTTTTTCATCTGTTGCTTACTTTGGTCTTGTTTTTGTATGTTATATCTTCTACAGGTTTTCTTTGGAATGTTTTCATTGATAACAGTTGTCCACAGAATGATTTTCTTGTATGTTAGTCAGGAACACATACCAATGACTATCACACACCATCTCCCTGCCCACCCTTCTCCATGTCTTGTCAGTGTTTGTTGTGAAGGGCAGATCATGTTGACAGTTAACACAGTTTTATAGTCATTTCTCAGCAGACCAGGACAATAAACAATGTCAAAGGGCGGGGCTTATAGGCAGCTCTCAGTCAAAGAACCAATGTGCTACCTTCCAAATGGAACGTTAGGAGATGAAGATTTCACATAGCTCATGTAGGGAAGGAAAGGGGGCAGGGCGTCTACTTCAAATCTACTTTACTAAAAGATAAAGTTCTTTCTGCTTTTTTTAGCACCACGGATAAAAACTGAAGTGGGGTGGGGGCGGGAGGGAGGAAAAGGACCACCTACCTTCAAAGTGCCACAATCACATTGTTCATTCATCTCCAGCACCCCATTGCCACAGATTCGTCTTGGTCTTTTTGGTCGGGATGGGTTTCTTTCCAAAGGCAAGTCCCAGAGACATCCAAGTTCTTGTCTTGTTGACAGGTATTTAAAGTCATCCAAGCTACAAGTACTGAATTCCTTCATACCCCCAGAATATCTAGAATGTAACAATGTGTACATGATCAAAGCTGCTGCTTGGTGTTGCAGTTCCCATAGCAGAGTGGTTTGGGGAAGGGTTTTGAGAGCACCATCCTTTCCAGGCAATGCTAAGCACACTTTTAAACACAGTCATGAGATTGCTATGGTGCTTACTCATGCTTTTATAATTCTACAGAGGAAAAAAATGAAAACCAATGATACAATTCAAAAAAAAAAAATTGTCCCATGCTGTACTTACACAGAACTTGGTACAGGTATTCCCTTAGTACACATAATGTGCTGATCCTGGGTTCTTAACTTCTACTACCTAGTTATCAACATCATAGATGCAACGCTAAGGTCTCTTACTTCTCTGTCTCTCTGTCTCTCTGTTTCTGTCTCTGTCTCTCTGTGTGTGTGTGTGTGTGTGTGTGTGTAGACTGAGCATGTGCAGAGTGTGTGCATTTGTACATGTGTTCTCCTTTAAGTTTGGAATCTTTAAGCACTGGAACTGCTATTTATGAGTCTCTTACTAAGGCCAGATAATTGATATTCAAATATTCAGCCTTAATTTCTGTATATTTTTTAAGGGATTTAATTCTATCTTATACTTTTGCTATATACAAACTTGAACGTTAAGTTAAACTGTTGAACATTTTCGAGATGATGTGGTAAATGGTATCTCTCATTCTTGTGACTTCCTCACTAAGTATAAGTTATATACATCATAAAATGAAGTGAGAGGTGAGTCTGCAAAGCCAAGATCTAAGTTACCAGAAACCAACGCCCAGGACTGAAAGAACCACATAGGACCTGGGCATTTTCTGTCCACCTGCCCTCCAAAGACAGTGACTTGGGATCCATGACTTTAGAACTATAGGAAAAGGTAGCTAGGGTAGGCTTTTTCCTCCCCAGAGTCAAATGGAAAACAGGAAAATGGTGAGAGAAAGCAATTACAACTCTGCCTACCTACTGTGACAGAAATGTAAACTATACAGAAATGTAAAATATAGTTATTTTGCACACAGTGTATGATACTGTCTCAAAAGTGGGAGGGCAGGGGAGAGTGGGGAGGGGGTGGACCACAGAGAGAACCAGAGAGCCTGCTGTGTATGTAAACAAGGGAGATGGATCAGATGTCTAAGGGAAACCCAGGCTCAAATGGTTCCCTCACCCATCCTCACAAAAGCCATGATGAGTGTGTTTGATAAAGAAGGCTGTCTTACATTGCTTTGGGTGTCATTAGGCAAACGTCTCCTGTACAGTGGCAGTTGTCAGTGTCGTAAGTCAAGCCCATACTGATACTTAGCAGCTGCAGAACAATGACACTATATGATTCCAACGATAAACCTTTTGGGTACTAAACAGGAGCAGAAGGAGACAGGGTTAGCAACATTCACTGCAGTGAAAAAGAACTTGTTAATACTTTCAAGACAGACACCCACATGGATGTAACTGTATAGAGTTCTATACATGTTTTGACAATGGGCTTGTTGAACACAGGTGACTCGATATAGTCTTACATCAGAATGCTATGAATTAAATGACAACACAAGCCAACTCCGCAAAGCTTAACCATGAAAAGTCATTTCAGTGACTTCTTTGAGTTGCCTTTAACCCAGTGCCTTTAATCTTGTATTTAATAATCAAATCTGTATTCCTTAATGGGTCCCAATAATCCAGATTTCCTATGACATTCCTTATGATGCCACTCTGTTGAGAGGGGGCTAGCCCCGACTGCCTCGATTCGTGCAATCCAGCAGATTGGATTGAATCATTTATGAATAGTTCGTGGAAAGACTACCTCCTTGGATTCTCTATTTTTGACCATTCGAAGGAAATAGTGGCTAGGGAGGGAGGGAGGGAGGGAAAGAGGGAAGGAGGGGGACATTTGGGGCAGACTCTGTGTATGAAGTTGGAAATGTGTTTTCTGCAGTGTGACAGCTGCCGGGTCCCTAAACTTTAAAGCAATGACAGCTTCAGAGGATGTTCTTTGCTAATTTGAAAAACACCAGACCATTCTCACATGTTTTTTCAAGTGAGCATTACAACTTTGTTTAAGTGTTTTAGATTTAATCAAGAGTTCTTATGTATCCTGTGTGCTAGCTGTGGTGTCCAGCTTGTATCAGTGAGGACAGAACAAAGGGTGATAGAGTTAAATATCTTAATCAACAAAACATCCATGTCTATGCTGTTGAGATCCCAAACAGAGCTTGCTATCAAGGGTTTGTTACAAGGAAGGGATTCCTGCTCTCGCTGTCCTCTTCAGTGCACAGCAATGAAAGCCGAGCAAGAACAATCAATTAAGAAAGAAAGAAAGAAAGAAAGAAAGAAAGAAAGAAAGAAAGAAAGAAAGGAAGGAAGGAAGGAAGGAAGGAGGAAGGAAGGAGGAGAAACCTACAGGTTTTACTATAGGGTGTTAGGGTTACACAAACGCAGTGATCTTGAAGCAACTGAAACTAACACATAAAACTTAGCAGTATTTACAATAATGACACAGCAGAGAAAACAAGAACACTATGCGGGATGCTGCCCGTGGCACAGAACCAACGTGAAACACTCAGACAGAGGCTCCGTACTCCCCAAGATGCCGAAGAAAGAGGTAAAGATGACACAAACAATCACAAAGCTGCCAGCTATTAGAAGAGCACAAGTGGCTAAAGTATCTGCTTTATCTAAAGTCATGCAGTTTCTTAATCCCAGTTATATTCTACACATAAGTAGGAAAGAATTCTAAAATCTGTGCACTATTGCAGAAGTCCCACCAGCCACAGCTTATTAGAGTGTGAGGAACAAGATGCCTACCACCATCATTTCTTATTTAATTCAAACTATAATTTAAGGCTGTATGGTATTTATTCAAAACCAAACACATAGACCAACAGAACTTAGTAAAATGTTCCCTGTGAAACCATGCACATAAGCATAAGTTGTTTTTTTGTTTTTTTTTTTTTCAAGAATGGCAAGATATCACAGTGAGAAAGGGCAGAGTCTTCAGTGAAGGGTGTTGTGAATCCTGGAGCTATCCATCATTCACAAAAGCTAATGGAAAATGGATTACAGACCTAACAATAGCATCCTGGATTCATGAGTGTAAAGGTTTTTTGACTTGACCTTCATGAGTTTTTCTGACTAAGATGCCAAAAGCTCAGGAACCAAGCAAAAGAAAAAGAAATGCCTTTTTTTTTTTTTAACAGCAAATGAATCAATCAACAAATTAAAAGGCAGCCTGTGGGAAAGAAGTTTGAGAAGTGTGTATCTGCTGAACTGTTACTGTCCGGTGTGTCAGGGGCTCTAATAATACAATGGAAGAATTGATTAATATGTGACAAGAATGTAGATGTGCTGAGAGCCAAACTGACACTTCTTTACTGCACACAAATAACCAATAGTGCGAGGCCCTCGGTGTGACTGTTCATTGGGGAAGTAAAGCCAAAACCACAATGTTCAGTCATACCTAGTGCAGTGGCCAAAAGTACTGACAGACTAAATAAATAAATAAATAATAAAAATAAATACAGAATCTGGTCTAAAATAGTGGACATTCCAAAGCGCTCACGGATTCTGCATAGTCTCCCCCATCGACATCAGAAGCCATCTGCCGATCAAAATAAAGACATCAAGTCAAACCACAGAAAGAAAGGTGCATTAGCCCCGTCTGTGATAGGCTTTATGGAAAAAATAGATAAGAGATAAAAGCAAAAGGTGGGTGCCACATGCTTCCACATCTGAGGAAGAGAGAAGAGACTCCCTCATGGAGATGCTCAGACACAAAGAAGGAGAGCAGGTTCCATCCTTCTGCTAAGGGAGAAATTACTCTCCCCAAAACATTTACCTAAGAAAGATACACAGAAAACCTCCTGTAAAGTAAGACATAAAAAAAAAAAAGTCACTGCCAGGAAGTTAGGATTCAAAATACATTCTAGAGAACAAGCCCTGGGGCTTACGATCCAGAATGTTTCAGAAAATGTGCCACCAATCAAGAACCAGAGTTAAGGCATGCTCAGACAGACAGGGATTGTTCACACGGAAGCTGTGTTTGGGGAATTTAAAATATATATATATATATATTGGGACTTAATTATGAAGCAGCAAAACATCTGAGGTATTTCTAAGTTGACATAAAATGTTCATTTGTAGCTTTTAATGCCTTCAGACAAATTCACCATCAAAGTTTCTCCTTTAGACATTAGGAGTGTAAAATACAAAATGAGAACCAACAAAGTAATAAAAAAAAAAATTAAGAAAGCCAAACATTAATAGAATAAGCCAGTCATATTTCAGTCACTTTAAAAATGAAAAGAACTAACAATAAGCCCTGGGAAAAACACAACCCAAAGGTAAGGCCAACCTGAGGAAATCATCTGGAGAGCTCCTACCCCCAGGGAGAGAAGAATATTCCGAGGGACTTGACAGAATATATGAAATTGACACCACCTTTCAAGAAGAATGGACGGTTGCCTACACAACACAATGAATTAAGTCATTGATAACAGAAAGACGAATTGATTTCTTTAAAACTTTCCAACAAGAGAAATTTCTTTAAATAGCTTCATTGATGATTTAAAAAAAAAAAAAAAAAAAAAAAAAAAACAACAACAACAAAAAAAAAAACACTTAGTGAAAAGTAACAGCTCTTTCAAAAATAAAGGAGGAGCTGTCACACCTCCTATTTCTATAATGGATCTAGAAGTTGAATACAAAAAGAAATTCAGCAAAGAATTGGAAGACAGACAAATGCAAACAATAAGCACTTAAAATTTAGCAAGTCAAAAGTCAGGAGGCAGTGGCGCCCCGCCGCCTTTAGGCCCAGCACTCTGGAGGTGCAGAGGCAGGCAGATCAGATCGCTGACTTCCAGGCTAGCCTCCTATACAGATTGATTTCCAAAACAGCCAGACTACACAGAGAAACTATGTTTCAGAAAAACAAAAGCAAAAAGCAAACAGACAAACAAAATGTCAAATGCGCCAAGGCAATCCGCGTTTCGTTTTTGAAGTGGTGGTATACAGTTTTAAAGGGTTGGTATACAATTCAGGTTGTTATAAGCCCAGGTTGGAATCCTCCCCTCAGAGCTTGGGGAACCCTGCAGAAGAGAGGGGGGAGGAACTGTGGAAGCCAGAGGGATGGAAGACACCAGGAGAACATGGCCCAGAGAATCAACTCAGCAGGGCTCATAGGGACTCACAAGCAGCAATCACAGAGCCTGCTTGGGTCTGTGCTAGGTCTTTTATATACACACTGTGGTTGTTGGCTTGGTGTTTTGGTGGGGAACCCTGCTCTTGGGACCCCTTCATCATAGGGGTTCCCTCACCCAGCCTCAATGTAAGGGTCTGTGCCTCATCTTCTAACTTGTTATGCTGCACTCAGCTGATGTCCCAGGGAGATCTGCTCTTTCCTCTGGTGGGGAGAAGGGACAAGAGTTATGGGCTTGGAGAGGTGGGAGCCTGGGTAGTGAGTCTGGGGAGGGGCAGAAAATGGGAGTTGGGGGTAGTAGAGGGGGGAAAGCTATGGTCAGGATGGATTATATGAGAGAAGAATAAATATATAAATACAAATAAATAAGAGAGTAAGTACACAGACAAGCAGATAAATAAAAGAGTTCTCTCTCCTATAAAATACTTAGCAATTTTCAAAACATGAAGAAAGGGAGGGGGCGAAGAAGATAGCAATTGCATACCAGGGCAACAGCAGCATTGAACTCAAATTTGCACAGATCCCCTGGATATAGGGCTCCTGTGGAAGCAGGGTGCTCCTCAAATCTGTACAACGATCATGAGTAGATTGAAAAGCAGTGTTAGTAATGTCAAATTTTTTCATGGGATCAGCTATCACCAAACATTTACTATAGCCTAAGTTCTATGCTGCTACAGGGTTGTCCTATTTAAATACTCTTCCCATGCATGCTCACAGCAGCCTGATATACCTGTCTCCTGAGAGGCTTTGCCAGAGCCTGACATATCCAGAGGTGGATGCTCCCAGCTAACCATTGAATTGATCATGGGGTTCCCAATGGAGGAGTTAGAGAGAAGACTGAAGGAGCTGAAAGGGTTTGAGGCCTCATAGGAAGAGCAACAATACCAACCAACCAGAGCTCCCAGGGGTCTAAACCACCAGCCTGGGAGCACACAGGGATGGACCCATGACTCCAGCTGTATATGTAGTAGGGGATGACAGTGTCAGGCACAGGTAGGAGAGGAGGTCCTTGGTCCCATGAAGGCTGGATGTCCCAGTGTGGGGGAATTCAAGGGTGGAGAGGTAGGAGTGGGTGGGTGGGGGCACACACTCATAGAAATAGGAGGAGGAGGATGGGATTGGGGGTTTCTGGGGGGGGTAGAAACTGGGGAAAGGGGATAACATCTGAAATGTAAATAAATAAAATATCCAATATAAATAAATAAATAAATAAACTTCCCAAGGCCTCTCTATGAAGAATATTTTAGTGCATCCAATTCGAAGTCTATAACTACCTAGGAATAAGATCAAATCATCTAGCCGGCGGTGGTGGTGCATGCCTTGAATCCCAGCACTTGGGAGGCAGAGGCAGGTAGATTTCTGAGTTCGAGGCCAGCCTGGTCTACAGAGTGAGTTCCAGGACAGCCCGGGCTACACAGAGAAACCCTGTCTCGAAAAACAAAAAAAAGATCGAATCATCTACGGAAAGTGTTGTTGCCCCAGTAATGGTGATTTTTCCATCTGGTTCCACATATTCTGTATGTGTGTATGTGGGTGTATCAAATTTTGAGTATCTAGCTAGAAATCCCTACAACTTCAACTTTTTAGGCCGTGCTATTCATTTATCACTAAGAGTCAGCCCATCTTTAGTAGAAAATGAAATTATTAACTAGGTGAGTAATTATATAGGGAATAAGACTGTAGAGGTTTGATAACAGGTAACAGACATTTGTGAGCCAAATCGATTGGATTCATTTTCATAGATTTCTAACTTCTGATGTCTTGTGACAAAAACCATTGGGTTTCGTGAGGGTCATGATGGGAAAACGGAGGCACTGTGTCTGGGACGAAGCCACAGGCAGCTCCAGCAGTCGACTGCATAGCACACACCTTGGCACGTCTGTGCTCTTTAATAAAACTGTGTACATTTTGCCCCACATCACTTCTAAGGGAGGGAGACTTCATAGCTTCCATTTCTCATATCCATGATATCAGAGAAATTCAAAACCAATACATGCAAAGCAAATGTGTATCTTTCAAAATTAATACTGTCATTTGAGTTATTCCTTCAATGTTAGTAGATACAGAATGATGTACTTACGCCAGCAAGTATGTAATGTCTCCTGGTCTATGCTTACGTTTCCAATGTAAAAACTGAACCAATAATTTTTCAGGCACTTCTGAGAAATCAATTCTGTTTTCCTTCGACCAGATTTCAATGGAATTTATTACAACAGTCAGTTTTAACTTGGAGAGCATCTAAAAAGAGAAAGGAGAACTTGTATCTAATTCTGAGCATCACTTGAAACACCTAAAAACATATTTAGCATGGTTATTTTTGGGTTACACAGAGACTTCAGGAGCTTAGCAAAATATGACACACATAAATTCATATATATATGTATAAATTATTTTTAAAAAAATCTTGCTTTTGAAAACTCACAGTGTTAACAAAACCGATGATCTGAGTGACTTTCTGTAGCACAGCTTTAGTGTCAGAGCCCATGTATTCAAACTGAAAAAAAAAATTTTTTTTGAAATATGAATGGTTCTAAACAGACAAGCACATGCCCTCAAGCATACACATGTACCTGAACTCTGAGTAAGCAATAAAACCACATTGTGATTGAAATCCAGAAAAATCACTAATGCTAAGTAAATAATTAAAATATCAAGTGACGTGAGTTTTGACATCACTTAATACGTTGTAGACCAGGAGCAAATGGCACCATGGTGGCTCCAGCCTGTACTGTCTCCACAGACGGACCAGTGTCAATGCCTGTGCACAACAGACCACATTCATGGTAGCCAAAGAAGCAGGCAAAACACCAGCAGGGCCAGTAGCAGTAAAGCCATATGGAGTAAGTGGCACCAATACTCATCGGTTGCTGGGATTCGCGTTGATAGAGGACAAGAAACAAGAAAGGAGCTGTGGGCGGGGAAATCCACAAAAGAAGCCCTGGGGTGGGACTGAGGGTGGGGCTGGGGGTGGGGTGGGGCTGGGGTGGGGCTGGGGTGAGAGCCAAACACATATGGCATTGACAACAGAAGGGAGAAATACTAGGAATAGATACATACAAACGGATAGAGGATGGTAGGGGAGGAGAGAGGCAACCCAACTAAGAGCACGTAGAAAGCTCCTACGTTATAAACTAACTGAACATCTTCAGTGAGAAAGGAGTGAACAGAGGTAACCTGCTAATGTGGATAATGCTGCTCCTGGTAGCAGTAGGTTTTTAAAGGAAAATCCCAGTGCCGTGTGCTGGATACCTCTGATGCCAAAGGTTCTCAAAACAATACAGATGATGATTGCCCTTAAGAAATCGGAACTAAAACTCTATAACTGAAAGGGGCACATACTCCGGATACAAGACACAGAGGAGTCAAGCTGGATTGGAACCGGAAGCTCATACTCTGCTTGCTTGTTTCTGCAGTGTCAGAAGGGACTATAAGAGAAATGTCTTCAATGGCCTTGCCCGGCTGTGGCCTTGCAGGCTACAGTACTGACCTGTCAGGCAAGACATGGCCACTGGTACAAGAAGAAGGGAGTCAATGGAAGTGGAGAGAGGCTGACACAGGGTGACAAAGGCAGATACGGTCACAACATACTGTACTCATCGAGGAAGTGGACAAAATGAACAGAACGTAAGAAGAATAGGACACACCAGCTTTTTATCCACAATGATATCCATCTTAATGAATCGTGGGCGTACCAGGGTAAATCCAGCTTTCTGAAAAGCACAACGACATGTTATAAACCTGAGAAACGTTTCTAAATGTTTCCTTCTATTGAAATTATATTTATAAATAAGGTGAAAGCTATCTGCTATTGCTCATAATAAGCCTGTTTCCAGACACAACATTTAGGGACCATTAAGAGGGCCTCCCAGCACAGAAGTGTTGTGGTTAGCAAGAACTTTCAGTTAGATGTCTCAAACTGAATGATAGGTCAGTAATCTTTATAACATTTTAAATAACACTCTAGGTTTATAACAAAAGCCTTATTTTTCTTAACCCTTCTGATAATCTCAAACTATCCCCATAGGAGGATATTTTTGCTAACAGGTATGGGGAAGCTTCATGTAGCTAACCATGTACTTCAGAGGGCTCCTGAAGTTTGCAGAGCCTGACATGCTACCTTGCCAGTTCATGGGTCTTTGCTAAGGGAAAGTTCATTACTCTAGTTGACCTTATGTAAGCCATTGAAATGATCTATTTTTGAACGGGCAAGGGAAGCATTAAATAACAATTAATTAACATTTCATCGAAATGACCTGGAATACCTGGACGAATATTCTCTGTTAATTATCTAAAGTTGTCGCTTCACTTCCAGGTCTGTGTTCAAACCTCCTTGCTTCTGGGATTCATTATCTAAGTATTGACTGAATTCATGTCCAATATCAACTATAAATTCACGAGCTACTAGAAGATGACACAGGACCTTCATGTACAAAGTAAAATCACCCTGGGCCAGGCCTGGTGACACCTGCCTTTAAGGTCAACACTCAGGAGGCCAGGGCAGGCAGGTCCCTCTGAGTTTGAGGCAAGCCTGGTCTACAGAGTGAGTTCTAAGACAGACAGGGCTATACAGAGGAGGGAAAAAAAAAGTGTTCAAAAAGTAAAGCCATGGTAGGGTGTATTTCGAAAAGCATTTTTCATTTCACAAAATCGTATTAAATAAGTAGAAAGAGTGAACACTGACCTTTATGTTGCTTCGGATCTGGTGATCTAAATCATCCGACCAACGGTACGTCTGATTCTCTCCCAAGTCAGGAATCTCAGCCTGCTCGTTTGTGTTTTCATAGATCACATGCACAAATCCTGACAGGGTCTCCACGGGTTCGATTCCATAGGAGACATCTTCAAGTTGTATTGTTCCACTGGGTGTTAGAACAGAACATCAAAGGAAAACTAAAATAATTCAACCAAATCTATAATATTCTAACGGCAAAGGTTGGCCAGGGTTTTCTTCTGTCTGAAGTCATCTTTGTTGGCCTGTCTCACCTGTATTTTGGTCAAGGTTATCCCAGAACTACATCACTTTGCTATGGGATGCACATGCTGTCTATTATAGACATTAAAGAGGGCAGGTGGAGACATAGATATATGTCCCTTGACAATTAAGATTCTCTGCCATATGAGTATTAGCTTTCTGTACTAGTGTGTATGTGAAATCCGTAGGTTCTCTTTTCCTTCGTCCCAGGTCATGCATTGGTTGGTCGCTGTTAACTTGACATAAACTTAGACGTAGCTTTTTAAACGAAGGGATCTTAATTGAGAGAATGCTTGCATCAGATTGTCCTGTAGGCAAGCAAGCCTGCGGGGTGTTCTCTTGACTGATGATTTATATGGAGGGTCCAGTCCACTGAGCCGTGCCATCCCTGGACATGGTTCTGGATCATAGATGACAGCAGACTGAACTGAACAACCCATGAGGAGCAATCCTCCTACCTGGCCTCTGCATCAGCTACTGCCTCTGAGTTCTTGACCTGACTTCCCTGTGCGATGTGCTTGTAAGCCATAAGATGAAATAAAGTCTTTCCTTCCCAAGTTGTTTTGGTCATGGTGTTCAATCACAGCACTAGAGAGAGACCTAAGACCGGACCCTTATCTGTGATGTACCTGACTCTTTTTTCCTGATGCCTTGGTCATAAATTTTAAGTGTGGGTGAACTGAAGGAAACGCATGCCTATAGGTGGCCAATAGACAGAAATTGCTATCTTCCTCAAGCATCCCCATTTATTCTAGGAAAGCAAAAACAGCACTGAGTGGGAACTAGACAAGTGTGAAAGTATTGGTTACCACTCACTACACTCAATACATCCCACAGCCCCTCAAGCACTAGGTCCCATGAGGATCCATACATGGCCCCTCCCCGGGAATAGACTCATAAATTCGCAATTTGGGTTCATTTCTCAGAGGATTGAAAAAATAAAGGTGGATACAGAATGAGAAAGGGCATACAGAAGACTAACTCGGAAGACACAAGATGCAGTTATTGTCTGTTCAACACAGGCTAGAGTTTTCGGGGAAGGGAAACTTCAGTTGAGAAAGTGCCTCCATCAGTGGCCTCTAGGCAAGCTTTATATTTTCTTGATTAATGATTGATATAAAGGTCCCAGGCCATGTCGGGTGGTACCACCACCCTGGACAGATGACCCAGAGTTGCAGAAGAGGGCAAACATCAAGTCATGGAAAATAAGTGAGCAACATTCCTCCACGACCATCATTTCAGTGCCTGCTTCCAAGTGCCTGTCCTGACTTCCCTTAGTGATGGACTATTAACCAAGAAGTACGAGATGAAACGTACTCTTCTCTCCCAAGTTGATTTTATTGTCATGGTCTATCTTGCAGCAATAGAAACTTATCTAGGATAATATCTTCAAATAATACACAACCTGAGTCCTGAGCAAACGCTGAGTGACACAATAGAATTTGGAAAACCTGCAACGTATCCATTGTAAAAGCAATTTTTCTGGAAAAAAAAATGTACAAAGGAAAACTGATGGTTAAGTCATTCTTAAATACACACCCAAGAAAGGTCATGCATATTATAATTGCCCTGTCTCGATACTTTTGTATGATAGTCAATTACCCAATAATCTTGTATTAAGCAGAAAACAACATCAGAGTAGGTTATACAATTGTATTAGTATCAATTTCAATGTTTCAAATAATACTAAAGTAATTAGAGATTGTTCATTTTTAAGAGAAAGCCCAAATAACAAGTCTGTATGGAAGAAAACTTTATGGCTTACCAGAGCTGACAAAGATTGAGAATGTTGAACATCATGTCTGTCATAAGTATAAACCACTGTAGTTGAAATTATAAACGATCTATGCAAAAAAAAAAAAAAATCCTGAAAACAACTTGCAATGGAATAAATGTAAAAGATAAGTCTTCATACACAAATTAACATATACAAATTGAATCTAGCTCTCAGCGGCTATATTCTATTGTCTAAATATTTTCCCATCACTGACATTAGCCTTTGAATAGAGAAAATAGCAAAATGCACAGGTAGCTGACACAACTGAAAAGTAATACAGGCTTCGACGTCCAGGGCTTTTCAAATCTTTGTCTTTGCCATTCATTAAATTCAGACACTGTATTTGAATCTCTAAATTAGCATGTGGGATTCACACTAATTTCAAACAATGCTCTTGACCTCACTGCAAATGTATGTTCAGTCAGCTCAGTAAATCCCAGTCATTGTTACTCCTCTTCCTTCCCTCCTACCTCCATCTCCTCCCCTTCCCCACTTCCCTCTACCCCTCCTTCTCCTCCACTTCCCCTCCTTCTCCATTTTCTCCTCTACCTCCTCCTCCTCCAGCTCTCCCTCCTTTTTCTTCCTCCTCTCCCTCCTCCTCTTCCTCCTTCAGTTGTGTCCTCCTTTTCTTCCTCCTCCAGTCCCCCCTCCTCTTCCTCCTTTACTTCCCCCTCTTCCTCCTTCTCTCCTCCTCCTCCAGCTCTCCCTCTCCTCCCTCCAGTTCCCCCTCCTCTTCATCTCTCCTCCTCCTCTTCCTCCTTCCCCCCTCCACCTCTTCCTCCTTGACACAATTATGTAGATCAACTGAATGCTGGATCTACAGGCAGGTACCATCAAGACCTTCTTCAAGTTCTTAAAAACAATGGTCAGAGATTTCTTTTCGTAATCTCCCACCCCAGTAAATATTTAAAAGCTTGCCACCATTCCTATCAGCCATGGCACATGCCTTCCCTACCAGTCACTCTCACACCCTCTGAATCTGACTTACCTCTCTCCTTAATGGGTGGTTTTTTTGTTTGGTTGGTTTTTGTTTTTTGTTATTCAGGTAAAGCCCTTGTGCCTGTGCCTAGATTCCATCCTGTGCACGACTGGCTCTGAACCATTTCTGTCCTGTGATCTTAGTACCATGACTACCTTGTGCCATCAGAAAAGCTGTGTTTTAGTGACTACCGACCAATGGTGTTCTCATTTGATGTCATGCTCCAACACTGCTCTGTCCTATTTTAATTGTCCACAGATCATTTGTTTATCAGAAGTACCATCTTCATATTTCTCCCACTTTCTTGTTTCTTAACCACCCTTAAGGTTCTGTGGGAAATGTCTAAGAGCATCAGTTTTTCAAATTCGAAAAGCACATTACTGATCAGAACCGTAGTGATTATCCACACCCTACCTGAAACAGTGATCGCTCACCCCAATCTCTGATCTATTACACTTTCTCTTCTGCCTCTTGTCCTGCCTCCCTGCTCATCTTCCATGTTAGCTACACACTTCCCCACTAGACACCAAAATATTGCTCTTTTCCAAGGCTCATGAGTACTTTCTGTAGATGTACCAGTCAGTAGCACAGCTACTGTTTACTATTAAGTCTATGGACCTGTTGAACATCCTCAGACATTCAAATTCTTGTGGACACCTCTCCAGTTCCCACTTGGACAAAAAGTATTCAGTCTTCCTGTAAATATCTTCCTGGCTCATAATCATCATGTAGATAAACAATATCCTCTCCATTTTCTTGAGCAATGGCTAAGGGATCTGAGATCCTTCACTGTCTCCCAGTTACTCCGCTGATTCTGTCTGGAGGCCTGTGGAGTCTGTTTTTCCTTGTGCTGCAAGTTACAGTT
The DNA here is from genome assembly GCA_021653895.1 of Mastomys natalensis. Taxonomy (NCBI): domain Eukaryota; kingdom Metazoa; phylum Chordata; class Mammalia; order Rodentia; family Muridae; genus Mastomys; species Mastomys natalensis. The sequence goes on along the minus strand of JAJTUV010001724.1, from coordinate 236,186 downwards.
CACCCTCATCAACCCTCACACTGATCACCTGAGCCACGGGAGCACAGTGTGTGCACCATGTCCTTTTACATTGTCCTTATGCATCTTCTGGAACTTACCTTCTACTTTCTTTTCCAAAGTCTTTGATCTCTGTCCTTTATCAAGCTGCAGCCTATCTCTCTTCCAAAAGGACTTCCTGACTTGCAAAGAACACTACTTAGGCATTTCTCACCAAATTTTAATAAAACTCTGCTTCTTAGAACTGGTGCATTGGAATATGTCTTCCTGATCTATAAATGCTCTAGATACCTTGTTTGATTCTCTTTTTATGTCTAGGATCTTGTCTAATGGCCAACATTCAGTAGCCATTAATACATTTGAACGGAAATGATTATGACCATAGCTCTTGTAAAAGTCAAAACCTTGACATTTGGAATGACAAAATAATTACTTTACTTACTGTTTTTTAAGATGGATGAAATAGGGTTTTTCGTTTATTGTAATAAGATAAGCCATCTGTAAGAAGAATATTTTTTAAAATGTCAGTCACGTGTTAGCTAATGTGTTTGAGTCACTGTATATTTTAAAGGAATGACAAAATTGATACATATATAATATACAGATATACATATACACACACATGAGTCTTTTGTCTTCCCATCCCATGTGGATTTCTGAGTCTCCAAGATTCTAAACTGAGAGCTCGGCTTAGCACCTGTGGCATGGTGTTAATAAACTGGTATCTTCTAGCTTAGCCAGATATTCCCAGTCACCATTCTGTAACAGACAGTGAGCTTCAGCTGATCCTTAGAGTCAGTTCCCTCTTATCCCAGACTCATCCTAACCGTGGCCTGAGCAGGACAAGCCTGTTGCTTGCCGCCTTTTTGGCAGCTGTGGGGTGCCCATCCCTGAAGTTCTTATCCCACAATGCTCTGCTGTAGCGGAGCTTCCCTGGGCTCTACCCACTACCTCTATCTAAGCAGCTTGGGTCATGATGAGCACAACCTCACAGAAGCTAGCATATAAAGATGTTTTGACATTACATGGTTTTCTGGATCTTGTTCCACATCTGGTGTTGAGATCTTTTCAGGAACAGTTGTCTGCAGGGTGGTTTTGTAAGGATCTAAAAGTAAAAATAAGTGATACTGTTTGAATATCTATCTTTTGAGTCTAATTTTGCATCTCTTTCTCTACATTAGTAGTTGTTTTGAATGGTTTATACATCTTTTCCTTTATCCTTCACATGTCCATTAAACACCCTCCTCTCCCTCTCCTCCTTCCCTCTCTCCTCTCTCCTCTCCCTCCCTCCTTCCCTCTCCTCTCTCCTCTCCCTCTCCTCTGAGCTACACAGCTAAACTACTCAAATACCAAACTTGAGCATTGTAAAAGGCTTAGAAACATAGACTCATGCTGTAAGAATGGTGGTTATTAAGTATGGCAAAGTTGGTTTTCTCCAATGGACCGACACTATGTGTATCAGCCACACTCGGAGAAGAACCCATACCCAGGGGAAGTTGGCCAGTAAAGGGACTCCATGTTTATTATGTGCTTTGTTTTACTTTGGTACTTTTTATCTTGTTAGTTTTTTGTTTGTTTGTTTTGTTTGAGTTTGTTTGGAGGTTTTTGTCTAAGACAAGAGAAAGAATATGAAGTTGAGTGGGTTGGGTGGTATTAAGGATCTGAGGGAGAGGGAGAATATAAAAAAAAATAATAATAATAATTAAAAATTTTAAAAGAAGTTAGTCAAGAAAGCCCGTAGAGGGCAGCAGTTGACAAACCAGGAATTTAAAGGAAACAACAAAACAAAAAAAAAGTCAGTTTCTTTGTGGTGATAAATTGAGTCAAGAGTACCATTTACATAGTAACAGAATTGGGAACTAAAATAGAATTCATTGTTATCTATGTAACAGTTAGGAAACCCGTCCCACTTCAGGGAATGCTTTGCAGCCAAAGAGGAGCAAAAGGAAAGCAAAGCTAGTGCAGAGAGCCGGGGTTGCAGACTTCACTTCGGCCCCTCAGAAGCCAGAAGCCAAAAGCGGGAGCAGCTTCCATCTCTGTACTCACTCTGGCCTGCCTGCAGCCCATTAAGATGCATAACCAGCAAAAGAAGGAGGAACATGGCTCCCTTGGTGGTCCCGGAGCTTAGTGTCAGGCCAGGTGGTCAGGCGTTGTGGCCAGTAACGGAAGCTCCCGCACCTGAACCTGCAGGGTTGTCGCTAAGGAAACCAGAGCAGAAAGGGCAGGAGAATGAGATGCATAGATTCAGGTAGGCTGCTAGCACCAACCATCCCTCTTGACTGTAAAAAGGAAGGCAGCTGCCTACAGGTTTACTCTTCAAGCTAGGAGAGCTGGCAAGGATTTTCTTTGTATCGTTTATCATGTCTTTTAAAAATGATTTCCACATCACTGAGGAAATGTTTAGGTTACTGACGGCAGCCACACATCTTCCAGGATACTTCGGCATACTGTCCCAACAACTGAGAACAATAAAACGCTGCTCGCATGGCTTATCCTTTCCACAGCTGCATACAAGAAACCGCCTAAAATACTCGTTGGTCAAACACAGACTTTCAAAACATTCTCTGCAAGATCATATTGTCACCCTCTAATTCTGCAACCCCTCGTTTCTCTTTGTATTGATCTTTTAATGGTGTGGGTATAGACTGAAGTATTATAAAAACCAGGAAAACAGAAAGCAACCATGGAGGGAGGAGGGGAGGAGCCCAGGGAGGGCTATAATGGGACATAGGTACTATGAGAGGAGGAAACAAGAAACTTAACTGAGAAAGGGAGATAAAAGGAAAGATAAGTAACATTAAGATATTTTTTTTAAAACTACAGGAAGCATTTTATAAGCTAACTTAAAAAATATATATAACATGTGCATATTTACAATTTTTTTTCTATTTTTAATGGAGTTATACCACACTGAATGATAATGCTCTCCCCAAGAGACACAATCTACCAAAAATCCCAATTATCAGGCAATGGAGAATTTCCTTTGCAGTTTTTGGTCAAGTGAGTCCAAGCCTTTAGTTGCCCTGCAGGACTTAAAGGTAGGATCATATTGCTGAAAACACCATATTTTGAACACAAGGCCTTATTGTTGTAGATCTGCCCTGGAAGCCTCCTGCTTGAGGCTGGATTCTCATAGTATCTGTGTTCTGTAAGCTCCCAAAGGAGAAGAGCAACCACAATGACCAGCATGGCAAGACAGCCCCCAAGTGCAAGTACAGCACTTTTATCTCAGGATAATGGACAGCTGTCTAATAGGAAGACTTAAGGCCCATTCAATAGGAAGAAGTTCAAGCTTGGTCAGTTTTGTATAAACCTAGCCAAGTACCCATGGCTGAAGAGACCATAGGCCCTAGAATAGAAGAACCTATACTGCAATTTTCCTAAACCAATATAATTTCTAAGTGCATCTAGATACTTGTCTTGATACCCATAGGTAAGTATAGCTCGCATCCCTCATCAAAGAAGCTTCTTTGACAAGAGATGGAGACTATGATAGGGACCTACAGCGAAGCTCAGCTTGGCCATTCAAGTGTGACACGGTTCCCACCCTGGAACAGAGTCATCATAGCATGAGCCTCTACAAGTGTCAATGGTTGATGGGGGCATAAGGCTTGTTTGTATAATAATGTACATATTTTTATGTTCCACCTTCAGGGAATGTTCCTGCTGTTAAGATTAATGACTCCACGATAAGAAAAGACAGCATGAGTCCAGGGAGGCGAGGGTATGTCTATGTCCTTAGCAAAAAATGGTAAATGCTGAGACCCTCAGGACAGTTCTTAAGGCTGTGGGAAAGAACTCTGAAAATATGTGTTCAAAAATATATAATTTCTCAACTATGCAAAATATAAGGATGCAATATTAATCATAGACAGTTCTTAAGGCTGTGGGAAAGAACTCTGAAAATATGTGTTCAAAAATATATAATTTCTCAACTATGCAAAATATAAGTATGCAATATGAGTCACATGGGAGGCTTCATGGACCTAAAAGAACTGAGGCAGCTGCACTATGAGCCAGCTTCTCAGAAAGATACAAAGGCAGGCAGATTCCTCAGTTAAAGGTCAACCTAGAACAGAGCTAGTTTGGGCCCAGGCATGGTGGAAATGGTAATCTCATGACAGGATCCCACCCAGCTAGCTTATTGTCTATGCTTACAAAGGCAGGCAGATCTCTGAATTCATTTGCAATGTGTACTCGTTGTTTCTAAGGGGCTGGAGTCATGGGATGCTGGTTCATGGGCTAATCAAAAGGTAACCTGGGGCAATAACTGAATTGATATGTAAATAAAAGTCTGGGCTTTTGATCTGCATGAGATGAGCTATCCAGAGAATTTTTAGAATTGTAAGAGAGAGCTGTCTGGCAAGAGAACAATCTGGAAAGCTGTCTACAGCAGAACATAGGCCATCAACTTGTAGCCCATGATTTCATTTCCAGTCATTTTCCCCCCACCCCTGGCCATTCTCATACACCTCTTCTCTCAGAACCCCCTCTCAGATCCTGTACCTCCAAGGCTGGTCCTTGGTAATCTACAGCTGGTCAAAATGCAGAGAATAAGTGGCTGTGGGTGCTCAGACACAACTGATACATCTGCAATACTCCTACGGGGAAAGCCATGAGGAAAGGGCAGAGAATTTGTAAGAGCAAGAGAACCAGGACTCCTGCTATGAGACAGTGTCCTCTAGACACAACAGGTGAAGCCAAATCCATGACATCTCAGCATACTGTTATCTAACCAAGTCCTGCATAGTGACAGCAGTCATTACTGTAGTGTTGATGGAGGGAACTTTAATAAGCCTGGTCCCTAAATGAAGAGCTACAGGCACTCAAAGGCTGCTGGGAGCTAAAGAACCAGTTTTCTCCAGGGAGCATCAGGTTATTCAATCCCAAATTCTCAGTCTGAAGCACATGCACATGCAAGCAACACTAAATAGACCCTATAGGTTATACAAGCACGTGTGTGTTTGAAGGAATATTATTTAAAAGGTTATGAATTCAAGAGGAGTAGGTGCACTAGAGGGAGCAGAAGGGCAGAAGAGGTGCAAATGGTGTAAGTACAGAACTCGCGTAACAAATTCTCAAAAACAAATTAAGTCGTGTACTAGAAGCAATATAGTGATTTCCTAGTGTCCACAGGCCCTATCCCAAATCATAATTACAATAAAATCCAGCCACATCCCACATTAACTGTAATTCTATTGGAAAAGATGTGTTTAATAAGTTTGCTTTGAAATTACTTAGCCATGGGAAGGGACCAAAAAATTAGGAATGGTAACAGAATAACATCTCAGTTTTAAAAGGAACCAAGCAACCAAGTCATAAAGTCACACAGAACAGAATGAGTCGAATGGACACAGTTGCTTAATGGATTAATGGCTGGAGAGGTCACCCATGACAATCATGCACAAAGGGGACAGAGATAAAATACCAGCTTGCACAAGTAAAGTTAGGAGACAGAGTTCAAATTAGCCTTAAATTAAGAGAAAGAGGTGTGCTTTCTGACCTCTCAACATGCCTGAGCCTAAAAAGTGAGATGACTTGCCTGACATTCCTAATGGTTTGGAGAAACATGACCTGTGTTGACCTAGTCAGATTCCTATGTCCAAGTTTCTGATGTTTCCAACAGGACCGAAAAATTAATGTCCCATCTGGGTGCCTGCAAAACCTCCAGTGCACACCATCACTGAACGATGCTGCGCCTCTCACGTGGGCTCTGGAGCCTTTAAATGGTGGGGTCTATCTAACAGAAGTCAGTGACGAAGGGTGGGCCTTTGAGAGCTCTACTTGGCCCCTGATATTTCCTCTCTTCTGCAACATGTGGGTTACAACCCCCTTGGGGTAAAATGGCTTTCACAGGGTCAAATATCAGATGTCCTGCATATCAGATATTTACATTGTGATTCATGACAGTAGCAAAATTACAATTATGAAATAGCAAAATCATTGTATGGTTGGGGGGGTCACCGCAACATGAGGAACTGTGTATTTCAGGCTCACAGCATTAGGGAGATTGAGAGTAGGGCCCACTCTTTCCCACCTCCTCTTCCCTTCAAGTCCACAATAACATTAGCAGCTCCTACATACATATCCACCATGAGAAGCATCCACTCTTTCTTAGACTCCATGGGCCAAAACATTTTGAAGCCATGGTCCAGGATAAACCCTTTCTCCTTAGTTGTTTCTGTTGGGTAGCACCGTAGCATAGCAGGGTTGTACATGTAACTAGCATAGGCTCTCTGCTATATCACTCCCTGAAAACAAATGAGTGAAGGACTGAGGAAAACGGACCTCAGCAACACAATGATATTGCCTTTGGTTGGGCCCTGGCCAAGGGGTTCCTATAAAATCCTGTATGTTGAGTGGCTAATGTGTGTTAATAAGTGGTAGTTATAAAATATCTCTGCATTTATATATCTATACAATAAAGTGGAAACATCTTACACTCAACAGATTCCAGTATTTACTGGTGTTAAAATGACTGTAATACCAAGCATGTCCACACCCCATGTGGAGAGCCTTTGGGGCTGCTTGGCAGGAATCTGATATTGACCAAGGACAAGGAAACAGGCTTTAGGCAGGAATCTGACATTGGGCATGACAAGTTCAGGCAAGAATCTAATTTTAGGCTAAAACAGAGAAGTAATTTCAGTCAGGAATCCAAGTCTTAGGCTAGAAGAAAAAAGTAGGCCTCAGGCATGAATATGACTGTGGACTAGGACAGGAAAGTAGGCTCAGATATTTTTGTCATCTAGATGAGCCCTTAGAAACAGCAAGAGTGATCATGGAGTGATCATGAGACTTTGTATATTGCCTTGTTTGTTCCTTGACTGCTTGTATCTATTGTATTGTTGGTTCCTCAACCTAGAACTGACCTAAATACTTGCATGTAATTAAAAGGGCTTAAAAGAAATGTGGAAATAAACAAACCTGCCTCAGCCTTCAGCCTCAGAACTGGCTGGGGTCACGTTGCAATTTTGTCTAATTGTCTCTTTTCTTTTAATCCTCACTCCTGAGCTGGAGAACCTGTTGACTGACTGAGTGGGCTTGGTCAACCCCACTAAGTTTTTCTGGTTGTTTTGTGTAGAGAAACCTACAAAAATGAGATCTTTTAAAAAAAAAAAATGCTATTTATCTTCCTCGGTCTAGGTTACCTCACTCAGAATGACTGTTTCCAGCTCCATCCACTTCCCTAAAAATTTTATAATGCTTTTCTTAACATCTGAATAATATTCCACTGAGTAGATATACCACATCATCATTTTCCTTTTATTAATTGATATACATCTAGGCTGTATCTGTCTCCTGGATATTATGAATAAAGCAGCCAGGACAATTAAGCATTTCTGCAGTAGGCTATAGGTCTAGCTGGATGATATGGGAGATCTATGTTTTATCACCATACGAATTTCTGTGTGGCTGACCAGTTTGGACTTCCACCCGAAATGAATACATGTCCCCCTTTCCCTGCGTTGGTTGGTGGTTGGTTGGTTGGTTAGTTGGATTTGTTTTTGTTTTTGGATCTTAGCCATTCTAACTGCTATAAGATAGAATCTCAAAGTAGTTATGAGTTTTCCTGATGACTGAGGATACTGAACATTTTCTTCAACTGTATTTCATCTTTTGAGAAGTGTTTAGCTCCATCATTGACTTGATTTTTTTTAACTTCGTTGTTTGTTTTTCTATCAATAATACATTAAGGAATAAAACTATTGCAGCCTTCTCTTGCATTGGTTTGTTGAGGAAGAGTGAGCCTAAATTTGAATTCTCTTCTCCTCCCCCTGTGCCTCCCATCTGTCCCTAGAAAGGGGAACACTTATCAAACACTCCAAGGCTGTAGTGGACTTAATTAGATCCAGCCTTGTTTCTCTAGAAGTTTACAGTCACCGCTGATGGTCATCTATGGCTGTCTCAATCCCTATACTGGTAGAATTTTAAAATCCCTCTACTAAATGCCACCTGGAAAAGGAAAACTCCATTCAACTAGTTTAAAGAATGTCTGCATTAAGAGCAATGTCAGATGTTTTCAATATAGATACCTTAGGGTTCAACATCTGTCAAATGACTAGTCCCATAGCTGTCACCTGCCCCACTGTGGCACGCAGAGACTGAAAATGTCTAGGGGAAGACTGGTCAATAGATTTTTACACACGCACTGGGGAGACTTAAAACCGTTAGTACTAGTATTGGTGGATACCTTTACTGGATAGTAGGAGCACAGAAGATGAGAAATATCCTTTTTAATGAAATTCCAAATTCACTGAAGAAATCCACTGCTCTTAGCTTTGGTGTGACTAAAGAGCAGTCCATAGCATAAATGGCTCCTGGCAGCCCCTTATAACTGTAACATGGAACACTGTATTCTAACATCTATATTCCCTGACTGTGTGAAATGTTCAAGTTTCCAGTCACCAAACACAGAATTAGGTATAGTTGTCCAGAATACTCACGGCTGTGGGAAATCACAGGGCAGTTTTACAAAAACAGAACCCAATGGGATTGTATCTGACCATATCCCAATGGGATTGCATCTATGAAAGAGTGACCTTTTAGCTTTTTCCCAATAAGAATGGGACCCTGATTTCATCCAGACTTGGCCCCAATCAGTACCTTTGGTATACGGGAAGTAGATCCTTCATGTGGGATTTCTAAGCATTTTCCTGAATGTTCTACAGCTCCCTGTACAGTTAATTCTGGTCCAGTTTTCCTCTCTGAATAAGACATGTTGATCATGGTGTGGAAGTATTCCCTCTTTTAACTTGTCTCTAGTGTTTCCCACGAGGTGGTGGCAGACGAGACATGGTGGTGGCTGACCTCTGAACTTGGATAACCAATGAGCTTTTTGAACCTTTGAGCGCACACCCTTCACCATGATGTGCACTGTGCAGTGTGTGTGTGTGTGTGTGTGTGTGTTTAAATCATGTTCTCACTAGGGGTTATAATTGTTCTAATGATTTCACTCTTCATAGACTACAGAAGTTACCTGATCCTCATTACACATGTAATGGCTCTCTGGCATCCTAGGTCTGCACAACCAACTGAATTCAAAAACAGCCCTTCCTCTTGACTGGCCTGAGACACCTTCCTGCCCTTGAGGACTCACCTGTCTCTTTCTGGTTGACTCCCTAAAGTATCCCTTTTCCACAGGAAGTAACCAGATCAGTCATCACCAACATCTCCTATAGTGGTCAGTGTTGATCTCTGAGAGGGGTGAATAAAAGAAGTCATGACTGACGGATTTGGGGCAATATAGACAAAAGGGAGCGGGCCCTTTAAGAAAGGCTCCCACCATGTTGCCTTCTGAGAGGCTCCATCCAGCAACTGATTCAGACAGATACAGACACCCACAACCAAAAAGTGGATGGAGCTTAGAGACTCTTACAGAAGAATAGGAGAAAGGATTGGGGTTCCTAAAAAAGACAGGAACTCCACGGGAAGACCAATAGAGTCAACTAACCCCGACCCTTGGGGGCTCTCAGAGTCGGAACCACCAAGCAAACAACACACACGGGACGAACCTAGGCTTACCCACACATATATAGCAGATGTTCAGCTTGGTCTTCATGTGGGTCCTGAACAACTGAAGCTGGGGCTATCCCAAAAGCTGTTGTCCGCATGTGAGAGATATTGTTCTAGCTGGGCTGCCTGTCTGGCCTCAGTGCGAGAGAAAGTGCCTAGCTTCGCAGAGACTTGAAGGGCAGAAGGGGGAGGGAGTTAGGATTCCCAGGGAGGCCCTCAACAGCTCAGAGGAGAAGAGGAAGAGGATGGGGGAAGGGGTGTGGGAGGAGGTGACTGTGAGGGGGGCAGTGAGTGGTGGTAAAGGAGGGGGAGGGGGAGGAGGAGGAGGAGAAAAACTCCTTTCTCCTATACCCCCACCCTCCTTGCAGTTCTTACCAAACAGCCAAGGGGAGGGGGAGCCTAGCCTTGGGCTCTGAAGGACCATTCAGGAGAAAAGAAAGTTCCTGAGGGTAGAGGGCTTCCAGAAGTCTAAATTGTTGGACAGAGATGAACTGCATAATGGCAGCAGCTCATTTGGTTCACATGAGAACTGAACTCTGACACTTGTAAAAACGTTATTAAAAACGAAAAGGTTCCATAAACAAAACACCATTCTTTATCGTTGCAGTCAACAGTCTTCTTGCTACTTGTCGAGAACCAATATGGCTCCTCCCCCACCCCCACCCCAGTCACTACACCTTAAGAAGTATGAATCAGCTGGAGTCACCTGAAGTCTTTGCAAACTTGCTCTACACGCTACGCCACACTCCCAAGCACACTGGAGAGGGACATTCCAACACCAGAGGCATTTATGGTGGATCTTCCCATCTCCGTTACCATGATCTAGATAATCCCTCAGAGACATGCCGGGAAACACATCTAAAGAGACTCTAGATCTTTCCCGGTATGTCACATGAAAGGGGGAGGGGGGAGATTTGATTTGGCTCACAGTCAGAGGGTGATGGTCCACCACAGTAAAGAAGGCATGGTATTGAGCCTACAGCCAGGAAGCAGAGAACACTCACCTTGTTTCTTCTTATCTAAGGCCAGGGATACAGGGTACACGTCCAGGATGGCTCTGATTCGGGCATTTGACCCAGGAGGCTAGGCTGCAAAGTGTGTGTGTGTGTGTGTGTGTGTGTGTGTGTGTGTGTGTGTTGGAGGTTGGATGCAGAGAGTAACAGGAAGAGTTCAGAGAGTCATTGAAGAAGACCCACAGTTGACACCACTGACTTCCCGCACACACCCACACCCCAGAGCACCCCAACCAACTACAATGGCCCATGGGCTAAATGCCAATATACAGGAAATGGCATGCGAACACACACACACACACACACACACACAAAACAGATCAGCAAGCCTGCAAATTGGTCCACTTTTGGTTTATTAGTTCCTTTAGCTTCGACCAAGGGAAGAACGTGGACTCTTCATCTCTCAGTAATCCCCTGGGTGTCATCCTCCTCCTTCTGAAGGGGTAGCAATTAACTGCAGGAGAGAACAAAACAAAGTTCAGGACAGCAGCTCCAAACACAGTCCCAGTGAAAGTACAAAAGGGACTGCTAAGAGAAAGCAGGCTCTCTCACTCACTCGTGTGCCAGCGGACAGAGTGTCTGAAACAAAACTTTGGATTCTGTATGCTCGTTGCATTGTTTTGGCCACAGGTAACTGGCTTATACTCATTTTCTGGAATTTTTTATTTTGAATCAGAAATGCTTATAATGAAGTAGCATTTACACATTTCCATTACATTTCAGATATAATGAGATATTTATAGTATGTTAATATATCTACTTTTAAATATCTTTAAAATACTTTTAAATATTTAAATATTTTAAATACTTTTATTTTTCTGTGTCTTTCTGCCTTTTGTGTTATAAACCATGCTTAAGCCTTTATTTATTCTGTGGAAGTTGGTTCTCGTGTAGTCCAGGATGACCTTGAACTCCTTAAGTAGCTGACTGAGGACGACTGGGAGCCCCTGATCCTCCCAGCTTCCACCTCCCACGTGTTGACATGACAGAGCTGTGACACCCTGAGCCACTGTCTTACTGTTCTTTACTATTAAAATATAATTACACAGTTTCCCTCTAGTCTCTTTCTTTCTCCAACTCCTACCTTGCCAAGCCCCCTTGTGCCCTCTCAAATCCCCGGCCTCCTCTTCTTGAGTTACTGTTGTTATGGGTGTATGTGAGTAAGTGTATAAACACAACCGGCTAAGCCCATTCAGTGTTGCTTGCATGCACATGATTTGAAGACCACTTGGTATTGGGTAACCTTATGCTTAAGAGAAGGGGAGGATCACATAGCTAATTCTTTGGGGAGAGAGAGAGAGAGACAGAGAGAGACAGAGAGAGAGTCACTCAGACCAAACTGACCTCTAACTCCTGCTTTTTCCCACCTCGCCTTCCCAAATGCAGGGGTTAGCGGTGGTTCTCAACCTGTTGGTCTTGACCCCTTCAAGGTCAAACAAACCTTTTCCCAAAGGTCAAATATCAGATACCTTGCATATCAGATATTTACGTTATGATTTATAACAGCAGCAACATTACAGTTATGAAGTAGCAATGACAATAATTTTACGGTCAGGGGTCACCACAACATGAGGAACTGTATTAAAGGGTCACAGCATCGGGAAGGTTGAAAACCGCTGGGTTGCAGGCATATACAATCACACCTGTGGTCCTAAGTGAAGTTTTTGACCTCTAAAACCTCGTGAGCCATAAACGCAGCTGCCTCTGGTGCCTTACAGACAAAAGGATCTATCATGATTTTGCTTCATTAACCAATTTATGTATCCTTAGATCTTACTAGGCTCAAGTCCTCAGCTCCGTTCTAATGATAAGAGCAAGTCCCAGAACTATTTTTAAGCTGAATAAGACATACTAAATTATCTACATAATTCTTTAGCAACAGCAACTCTAGGTCTGCATATTCATTAGCAATAGCCACGTTACTAAATGGTATTAGTCTAATAGTTGAGCCGCTCCTAGACAAGCCAATGATCTGGGATTAACCAACCGTGGATGGCTGATGCGACTTCAAGTGTGTTTATTTTAGAAGCATTCTTAACACACTCACCTGCTCGGCGGTGTTGCACTGCTTGCCTCTGATTTTGATCTAAATAAATAAGAAATCACCCTTTTAGGTTCACCAGGTACAATCTGTGCAAATCACATTACCTTGGTTCTTACTGCACTCTCTTCCTCTTTCCCTTCAAGATTGTAAAAGGGGAAACTATCAAATTTCTATTTTATATCATTATATAAAAAAAAAAGTTAGCGTCGTGAGTCTCTTTTCCATTTTATAGCCACCACACTCCCATCTTTCTAATTTGCCAAGAGACACGGTGAGGAGAAAGGAGCGAGCATGACTCTGAGAGCCCAAAGAGGACAGCACACACACACACACACACACACACACACACATACACACACACATACACACATGACCTAAGAGCCTAGAGAACACAACACACGGACACACAAAGACACACATGACCAGAGAGCTCCTAGAGGGCACAGCACAGATACAAACAGACACACATGACCTGAGAACCCCAGAGAGTACAAGCACACACACACACACACACACACACACACACACACACGGGGTGGGGTGCGCTTGTGATTCCGTGGAGATGTCTGACCATTTCTGTCCCAGCTTCTGCCCCAACTACTCCACATCTCCCACTGTTAACCAAGAAAGATCCCCTTGACTGCTACTTGTTTTCTTGTTAAACCAGTGGGCATTTGTATATCCAGGGTCACGTACACCCATTAACAAGAAATCCTGTGGCCTGCTTAATTAAACTCTTTAATTGCAATCCAAGCTGAGTAGTGACATCTGCTTGTATGTCCCACATAAAGGCTTCACAATGTTCAAACTGTGAGTTAGTTTTTCTAACTAGTGATGTGTGTCTTATCTCATGTAACTAGTATTCTACCTACACGTCACCAGAGTAGGCAATCAATCAAATAAGGTTCAGTCAACCAAAGACAGGCCAGTTAACTAATACCCACCCCTAGGTTGATAAATATTAATGTTTGTTTTGGTGTACTATTTTATCAACTGTGGCTTCTTAAAAACATACTGAAAAATTATTTGTAAACTGTAATGATTTTTCATCCTTAGTTTATAACATATTTACTTAGAGAAAATACTTCCTAAATGTTTACTTGGTGGTTTGGGGTTTCATAGTACACTCTGGTGTGGCTCTAAATAAAAATTAAAATGGTATCTGGAAGTATCTTTGAGAATGCAGAATAGACCATACATTCTATACCCAAGTTACCTCTAAACACTTAAATGTGTGAGCAACACCCTTGCTCACCAAACAAACACAGATAAATGTAACACATGCACAAGTCTTCGGTTCTACACGGCACAGGAGTGTGGTCAGAGCAGAGACCTTTGTTTCTTTCCCATCACACCTAAACACAGAACATAAATTTGACTCTGGGTTGCTAATCCGTGCCCTTCAGATTCCAAGTCAGTGGTCCTCACCCTTCCTAACACTGAGACCCTTTAGTACAGTTCCTCATGCTGTGGTGACCCCCAATATTTTGTTGCTGCTCCATTACTGTAATTTCGCTACTGTTATGACTCGTAATATAAATATCTGCTATGTAGGAAATCTGGGGGTTTTGTTTATTTGTTTGTTTTGTTTTGTTTGTTTTGTTTTTAAGGGTTTTCGAGACAGGGTTTCTCTGTGTAGCCCTGGCTGTCCTGGAACTCACTCTGTAGACCAGGCTGGCCTCGAACTCAGAAATCCGCCTCTGCCTCCCAAGTGCTGGGATTAAAGGTGTGCGCCACCACTGCCTGGCCTATGTAGGATATTTGATATGCAACCCCAAACTCCCCAAACTGGTCACAACCCAGGAGTGAAGAACTGCTGCTCCAGATTATCTGTTGGCTTCATATGTGAACTGCCACATGTTGTATACTAAATTTACATCTACTTCAGGGAAGTCTAGTAGACTGAAGGAAAATTCCTGCCTTCTATCCCACACATACCAGAGAAAGACAAATCCCATATGTTTTCTCCTCGTGACTTCTAGCTCCAAATATATATGCCATCGTATAGCCTGGAAGTAACTTCAGAAACCAGGCATGTAGAAAGGGGCCAAGTGGAATTAGGTGAAGGAGGTCTAGAGGGGATGATGGCACGATACAGGGTTTATGAATGGAGTAAACGGGAAAAATGGGGTGGGGCTCTTTAACTTGGGGTACTATTACAAATAATATACATGTGTGTCTTAGGTTCCTATTGCTGTGATGAATAGCAGCTTGGGGAGGAGAGGGTTTATTTGACTTACACTTTCATGTCACTGTTCATCCTCAAAGGAACTGAAACAGGGCAGGACCCTGGAGGCAGAAGCTGATGCAGAGGCCACTGAGACGGCTGCTTACTGGCTTGCTTAATGTGGCTTGTTCAACCTGCTTTCTCATAGCACCCAGGACCACCAGCCAAGGAGTGATATGATCTGGTTATCAGCCGGTACAATATGGATGGATGGATATATATACTTTAAGTGAAAGTACCGCAGTGGGGTGATTTAAGGGTCCCCACGGTTCATAGACTACCTAACTAAGCCCCCCAGAATACCAGGCACCAGAAAACTCTTAAGTTGTCTTTTGGGGAAGTATAATGAGAGACCCCAGAATACTAGAGGTTGTCACCATTATGCTTCGTTGCCTCCAACAGTTGGAAGGTAAGTCCCTATTGGTGATGATGCCACATAATTTAGACACAAGACTTGGAAGAATTGAGCCAGAAACGGCGTGACAGCCTCCTCAGCAAGGAGCGGCTCTCATAGTATTGGAAGGTGCTATGCAAGCTTCCAGGAGAGGGGGGCTTCAGGAGCCTCACTCAGCTGTAAAGCCAATGAACTACAACGAAGCTGGCTAAACCAGCAGGATACCCACCAAGATACAAGTTAGTGCTCTTGTGGGAGGGGCTTAGCCAGCAGCTATCTAATTAAATGAAAGATCTGTTCAACGGGGAGGAATGATAATGCCTGGTGCTGCAAACCACCACCGTGGCTGGAGAAGTCAGAGAGACCTGAAAAAAGAGCTGAATACTGTCAGGTTCCGAAACCAGTATAATTCCCATTCTTTAAATCCCTACCCTGCACTCACAGTTAACTGTTGCTCTCACCCCTCATCTAACACTCTTTCTTTTCGGCAGATGGAGACTTTTACAAAGATCCACAACTGGTCAAAAACCAGAGATCTTGTCACTGTGTCCCGGGAGCCCGAATCCAAATAACGCAGCTGCAATACAATTCCTAGACCCAAGGCTCAGGGAAAATTGCACAAGAAGGGGCAGGAAGATGACCAGAGGCTCGGAACACCTGCGATTAGCATCCCCTAGACATGACAGAGAAAAAAAATGCACCCATAAAATCTCAACAATATGGTTGCATGAAAAAAAAAAAAAAAAAAACTGGCACGATGTACCAATTTATGCAGGGAAAATTCTGCACGGTCTCTGTAGTGCAGTGTTCCACCAATAAAGGCTGCCGAGAGGGGGAAGAGCCAGCGTCCTCCCCCACCCCCCCACAGAGCTCCCGCATGCATACAAATGAGATGTTAGGAAAATAAAAAATCTTCTGTACAGAGAAGGAAACTGCTAAGTGAAGAGGTAGCTCACTGAGAAGGAGAAAAATCTTTGCTGCCTATGTATCTCACAGAAAATTAAAATACAAAAAGCAAACAAATAACAGACACAAAACCAAAAATACCCAGGAAGCTAAACATCAAGAAAAACAACCAGCTAATCAAAAAGTGGTCATTGGTATGAGCAGAGAATTCTCAAAAGAAGATATGTAAATTGCTAACAAACACTTCCTGAACTGTTCGACAGCATTTAAAGGCAAATTAAAACAACTTTGAGATAACCACCTCACCCTAGTCAGAATGTCCATCATTAAGAAAACAAACAACAACAAAAGTTGGTGAAGATTTGGGGACACTGTGGCAGGAGTGTAAACTGAGACAGCCACCTTGGGAATCAATGTGGAGGTTCCCAGAAATATAAAAGGAGACCTACCATTTGTCCCAACTGTACCACTCCTAGGCATATGCCCCAAAGACTGTATCTTACTACAGAGATACATGCTCCTCCATATTCACCGCTGCTTTACATACAACAGCCAGAAAGTGGAATCATCCTAGATGTTCATCAACAGATGAACGGACGTGGAAAATGAGGCACGGATACAAGATGGGTTTATATTCATCTGTGCCTTAATCACTGGTTTATTGCTGTGAATCCACCTTGACCAAGACAACCTTATAAAAGGAATCATTTCATTTGAGGCTTGCTTACAGTTTCAGGGATTTAGTCCTTTAGCATCATAGTAGGATACATGAAGCGATAGGTGTGGTGGAAAGAATGTAATCATGATAGGGATAGTGGTGCTGGCTTGTTTACCCAAGCAGTATGCTAATAACCCAGGCTAGATAAGGTCGAACTATTAGATACTATTATTCCTTATGGGTTTAGGCATCTCCTCTGTTGCATTTGGCATTTGGTTCCTTAGGCTTTTGCAGGAAGGGGGTGGGGGAGGAGTGGATTTCCAATAGATTAGTTAAATGAGGGGCTTATTGAAAGCAAAACTATTAAATGTATTCGTCTGGTTTTGTCAAAGCACTGCTTTACCGCCTGAAAGTTAAGATGTCTAAAATGTAATGATGAGTTATAATCGGATCATTTGTTCATTTTCAACATTCTCTTCATGCCATCTTTTAATGTACTCACCTGCTGATGTAGGTGTGAGTGTTGTCATCTGATTTGCTTCTAGAAAGAAATAGAAAATGGCATGTCAATTAGCAATAAAAAAATAAAACTCTTAACAACTTTGTGAATAAAAATTGAACTACCATGTAAGAAATATTATCTTTAAAAAAAAAAAAACAAGACCAGTTACCAATAAATAAGATAATACACAATGGGAATTGAAATGGGACACAGGTAGGTCCTTTGTAAGGTAGGCAAGTCCTCTGCCAAGAAGCTATGCCCTCAGCCTCACAAAGGGCACACCAACCATTTTATGCCACAAAAATCCCACTAATTTCAAGCAGGGCAATAATTAGAATATAAAGTTCCCGAGTTTGCTTTTTTTTTAAACTTATCCCTACAGCTTTATCAGTGTGTGTGTGTGTATGTATTGTTTTGCACATATGCATGTGTGTTTGTATGTTTGTGTGCATGTGTGTGTGTGTTCGCATGAGTTTGTGTATGTTTGTGGGCATGCATCTGTGTATGTGTGTATGTGCACACACATGTGCATGTGTAATAGAACTGGAAGGGTAGGAGTCCAGGGAAGCAAGTTGGTCTCACCCAAGATAATCAGACAGGAAAGATGCCCAGAGAGAGATTCTGAGACCTGTGCCATGCCAATACCAATCCCCAGCTCTTTGGTGTCTATTCTACATACAGAACATGTAACATCGCACACATGAGCACAGCTCCTCAGCCAGAGTAAACATATTTACTCAGAACAAATACATGAGAACTTCCTATTGCTCCCATGGGGACATTGACTAATTGGTGATCTCACAATTCAGAGGGACAGTCACATTCTTCTCAGACACTGGGGTAGAATTGATAAAGGCCAGTACTTGTTGTCTGAGACGATACAGGTTCTGTGAAACAGTGACTGACAACCACTCTGCTGCACGTGAGACTGCAGCTCTGTCGGCCCTAGAAAGCTTAACTCAATCTCAATGCACATCTAATTGTAAACCCTAAAACTAGGAGTATTCAGAAGAAATCCTTGTGGACTTAGGTTGGGCTCTATTTTGCTATGTACAATACTCAAATCATGGTCTATACAAAAGCAAGTTGGCCCATTAAATTTTATCAGGTTGAAAACTTGTACTTTCTGAATGACAGTTAAGAGAGTTAGAAGACGAGCCTTGGGACAGGGGAAACACATTTGCAAATTAAGTACATGATGAAGAACTTATATCTGGAATGCAATAAAGACTACTCAGATAAAAGACAATCTATTCAATCTATTTCACAATTGACCCAAAGAGAAATAATTGAACAACAAAAAGACAAATTTAACTTTGAAACATAAGTTCAATTTACTCGCTATTCATGGATTCCTCTTCCTTGGAGCCCCACTGCTTCAAGCCTTTCCACACTGTGCCTATGAGGATCGCCAAAGCGAGGACAATTAAGACAATAAACAAACTTAAAAGCCATTTCTTTTCTTGCTTCTTAGGAGCTCTTTCCATGGGCAGATCTAAAAATAAAAGGTATGTGAACCATTAGATGGCATAGTTTACTTTCAAGTTGTGACAAATATGTTAAAATCATTTCTTGTGTGTTTTGCCCCCTTTGTCAACTAAGTAACATGGAAAACTTAAGTACAGTACCACAGCATTTGAAACTTTATCTAAGATCTACCCCAAAACATGCAAACAATGTTTCAGAGGTTTCCAGAGTATTCTACACCATCTGTCGATGGTAACACCCCCTTGCAACCCTGTGAGTGCTTGAAATCTAGTGATCTGAAGTACAGGTTGTTTACAATAAGACTGTCCCGACTTTGATTCATTACAGGATTCTCAACAGGACATCTTATATGGCACCTCCTTTGTAGGTAACAGATTATTATCTTCCTACAATCTTAGGATTGTATTTATAGACATCAAATTGCAGTTCTACTTTAAGGAGCGGTAGATTAAAAATTGAGAAGCTTGATACCAACTCTAATTTCATCCCTTTTTGACAAAGCCTACCTGAGCCTGTCATGTCAGATCCTAGATGGTCAAGAAGAAAGGGTATGAACTTGGGTGGGTGGGAAAATGGGAAGGATCTTGGAGGGGCTGGAAGTGGGGGAAATCATCATCAGAACACAACATCTGAAAATAGAAACCCTTCTTCAATTATAAAATAAAGAGTTCCACAACTATTTTCAAGTCGAATAGGTGTGTAAATGACAGAAACCAAAGGCCGCTGTGGTAGTAGCACTTCTGTTATCATCTCTTAAGGTGAAACCATTTGTTTCTTGAAACCTACAGACTGTACATCCAAACTTATTCCCCTTACCCCCCCACCAGGAATTTCTCCTATAATAAAAGCATGATGGTTGTACCTGACACAGTAAACATTGCCTAGAACTGAGTTTCCACACCATTTGTAAATGTGGGAAAGGCGGATGAGAAACTTCCCCAAATGACAGAGGTAAAAGAAAGAAGAAAGAAAGAAAGAAAAGAAAGAAAGAAAGAAAGAAAAGAAAGAAAGAAAGAAAAGAAAGAAAGAAAGAATACAAGGCATCTTGCTGACTATACACACAGGTAACAGAAATGGTGAGCAGAGTTAATAAAATTTGGTCCCATTACTTGAGAAAAAAAATCTAATTGCCTTTTGATTATAAATATTATTAGTCTCTTTCCAGGTGGCAAAATGTGGCTTTCTTTGAATGGAAATAAGTGACCTTATAACTTTTTCTCAATAGCTATTTATAGACATAGATACTTGCCGTGCTTGCCAGACCACAGTAACGAATTTTCATTTGATTCTGTACAGTTGGGACCTTGGAAGCCCGCAAAACAATGGCAGTTACCAAGGGAGGTGCACACCTAGGATTAGTTTGAAATGTGTAAATGATTATTTTCTAATAGTGAAACTATGTGCTAGGTCATAATATTTACTTTTTTATCTTAGCCAAGAGTGACTGAAGTCATTTTGATTTAAAGAGAGAATCCCACAGACTAGATATTTGGTTTCTTAGGCTAAAACTCACACAGCAAAGGAAGAAATGTTTAAAAACTACAAAGTGAGACTTCTATTTGTACCAAAAAACTGTAGTGAACTCAAATGTTCACCCTTAACTTTAGAGAGCAGTTTCAGACACATATGTCATCTCTAAACCTAGCAGTGTGTTGCAGGCAGTAGGCCAGATCTCAGCATACATCTTTTCCCTTGTCCAGGTTCAGTGACTTCCTGTTGGCTACTTCAGCCATTGGCCTCTACAAGGAAGGACCTAAGTCTTCCCCAGGCTGATGGAATCATTTACTAGCAGTGGAGTGCTCGTCATGTTGCTCAGCTAAATGCCATCTTAACTGGATCTAAATCTCAACAAAAGAACAGGAATCTTGATGGAAACAAACAAACAAACAACTCAGCAACTTCTGTGGAAATAAATTTTCTTTTTTTTTTTTTTTTTGTTTTTGTTTTTCAAGACAGGTTTCTCTGTGTAGTCCTGGCTATCCTGGAACTCACTCTGTAGACCAGGCTGGCCTCGATCTCAGAAATCCGCCTACCTCTGCCTCCCAAGTGCTGGATTAAAGGCGTGCGCCACTACCGCCTGGCGAAAATAAATTTTCTAAATGCAAAGAAATTGAGATTTTGGGGGCAGGGAGCCCAATGAAAAATCTTGGCAATGCAAAAAAAAAAAAAAAAAAAAAAAAAAATTAAAAATTGCAGTAAGAAGCTCCATCAACAGACTAGTTCAAACAGAAAAACTAGCGTCATAGTCCCAGAGTTCATACATTCAGATAACAATAATTCAAACATGATCCATCATATCTATCATGGCCTTAGTTTTGAGGACTCTGATGTGAACATACAGGTGTCAGGAGTCATAATGGGACAAGCTAATAATTAGCAGGTGATCATCCTGAAATGCTTGCCTTGGATTATTATATAATCTGCGACAAGCGCATTCTCATCCAGCAAGACTGTGAGGGACTTATTTTAGGAAAGATTCCTGCTATTAATATGCTTTTCCCATTATTATTATTATTAAACATATATAACAATCACTAAGCAATAGCACACCCCTTTGGAACAGATCTCTGCAGACCCACGAAGATGTACTGTCTTGTAGTGAGGCTACATAGACAAATAGATGACTTCTTAAGTCTTAATGATGATCCTATAAGAATTCCTAAAATTATATCAATGATTATTAAGCTCTTTTATAGTGGGACTGCTATTAGGTCCCTTTATGATAGTCAAAACTGTAATGAGGGCTCTGCCAGTCTCCCAAGTGTCATCAGTTAATTGCCCTTAGATAGTAACCAGACTTTGTCCTGCTCAGAGCATATTCCAATGAGGTTAATTGTTGTTAACCAAAGGTTACTAAAAGGGAACTCACAATTTATTATAGGAACTAGGACAGAAGAGAAAATATTGCCTGGGTTTATCTATACAAAACTTCACTAATTTCTAGACAGGTGATGAATGTTTAGCCAGATAATTACTCCTAATGGATATGCATGTAAACATTCTCTGTTGTAAACTTCTATTTCAATTTATGATTTGAATTTTGGTGTGAACTTGTGATGAACTTTGTAACAATGTGACCATGTACTCTGAATGATGTATAAGTTCTGAAGGCAAAGACAAAGAAGCAGTAGTCTTAGCAGTAGTCATGCTAGTGGTAGAATAGTCGTAGGTGTTGACGTTAGTTAGGAGCTGTTCGTCTTTTCCTTTCCTTTTCCCCTGCTTAGAATTTTCCCACTTAGAATTCTTCATTTGTTAGAATTTTTTTCCTCTTCCCACTTAGGACCTTTCCACTTTTCCTCTTAGATAGCTTTCATAGGAAACTTTTTACACTTAGCAATAAACTCTATGATAACTTCTCTAAGTGTCTTTTTCTTCCTGTGACCTTAGACTAGCAGACATAAATCAGGACCCAACAGATCCTGTGAGATAGAACAAAGGCCACATTGCCTAACCTCTGCTGTTAGGCTGCAGGTGTTAATCACCTAAGCCTGCAGTCTTTTACCCTCAGAAGAAGTTTTTAGGACCTTTTAGAAGTTATCATCAGCATTTCAGTACAGGTCAGAGAGCCAGAAAGCCCTGAGACTTTAAAGCCATCACCAGAATCCTACTCTGTGCCCCTGCCACTACCCTCCCCTGGCCAGGAGGCTCCTGGCATACAGGGGCTAGAAGGAGCTTATGGTGTAATCTTTAGTTGAAAGCCCATTCAAATAAATTACAGCAGAAAATTAGCCACACACAAAG
Organism: Mastomys natalensis; assembly: GCA_021653895.1. Taxonomy (NCBI): domain Eukaryota; kingdom Metazoa; phylum Chordata; class Mammalia; order Rodentia; family Muridae; genus Mastomys; species Mastomys natalensis. The sequence continues at coordinate 213,700 of JAJTUV010001724.1, read as the reverse complement.
AAGCAGTATGCAAAAGGGCATTTAGAGCCACAGACAGGTATCACCACAACCAAGGTCTCTTCACTTTAGAGATGGCACTCCTGGAAACACAGAGTGCAGATTCTCTTCTTTTTTTTTTTTTTTTTTTGGTTTTTTCGAGACAGGGTTTCTCTGTGTAGCCCAGGCTGTCCTGGAACTCACTCTGTAGACCAGGCTGGCCTTGAACTCAGAAATCCGCCTGCCTCTGCCTCCCAAGTGCTGGGATTAAAGGCGTGCGCCACCACCGCCCGGCTTTTTTTTTTTTTTTTTTTTTTTTTTTTGGTAACTGTTTTTTAAAATGTTAATCAAAGGCTTTATAAATTTGGCAATGCTCAATAACAAGATGCCCATACAATCAGAAGTGTAACCCAATAGCCAACCTAGATATACCAACTACCTTTGACTGGCGGAGACACGTGAACATCTGCCTCTATGTTCCTTCCTTTCTCTCTCTCTCTCTCTCTCTCTCTCTCTCTCTCTCTCTCTCTCTCTCTCTCTCTCCTAGCTCCTCCTCTTCTCCTTCTCCTCCTCCTCTCCTTACTCCTCCCACCTTAGCTCCTCCTACATATCAACCTTCCTGTTAAAGTAAAAAAAAAAACTTTTCTCTCAAAATACAAATAGAGCATAACTATACCAATTTGTATCAGTAAGGTACAAGATAGTCCTAATACCCAGTCCATCATTTTGTTGACTAAACAGAACCTCTGTCACTCTCCTAAATAAAAGATTTAGTTCTGAACCTGACTTTTTTCTTGGCTTTAGAATGAATATCAGCTGAAAACCATCCTCTCAAATCCTTTCTCTCAAAGTAAATAGCCAGGATTGGCTATGAGACTATATGTCTTCAATCCATCAGAAATCCAGAATGACTGAATTAACTGAAATTATGGGAAGCACAAAGCATAGCTTCTAAAACTTAGCCAATTTATAGAGACCACTGAACACCTGGACAGTCCCTAAACCTCAAAATGTTGGAGCATCCGATCTTCAGCCTTCTGACCCAGGATCATCTGACAGACCTAGTAATGTAGAATTATTAAGGGTTGATTACTCTGTCTTGACAGATATAATCAGTCGACTATTCTGCAAGTGTGTCCTTTTCTGGACAGTAATTTGTCTGTAGAAGAAAAGAGGCAATTCTTGCCTAGTGGCTGTCTCACCACAACTGGAATAACTCCAAAGATGCTCAATTTCTTCTTAGAATCCAAGACAGGGAAGCTGTCAGGAGCAGACAGGCCTCGAATCAAAATGAACATTAATACAGAAATGTTTGTAACGTCAGTTCTGTGGACTTCTGACGTTTTTGAAAACCAACTATCCATGTAAGGCAATTTGGACTGCTGTCTGTTAACTCCTCTCAGCTATTTCTAAATAAAATATAGAAAATACCCTAACAATAAACTCAGAGCCATGAATTTGTTATAGGCCCTTAACTCACAGGCTAACCATCTCGAATCAGTTAAAAAAAAAGTTAAAGAAGGACTGGGTCTAAGCCTTGTATTCCTAAATGTGTTATATAGGCATAATGCCTATGAGAGTAACAATATTAATCTCACTTTTATGTCAATAAGAAACTCATACCAATGAAAACCTTAAATTTGAAATCAAAGTAAATTTTGTACCATTTAAGCAATTATAACTTCAGCTTAATAACAATTATACAGATTTCTACCAATAGGTTATGGCTATGCAATAAATCCCACTATTCTTCTATATTCCAACAAAACCACTACTTTTCCTTAGAACGATAGCCCAATATTAACCACCTCAATCCCCAAGCCCAGGGAATAGGGGCGCCGACTCTTCATTATCTTCTTCAAGCTGATTACAGGCATTGAGATATTAGAAGGGGGAAGGGTAAATTGATAAGCCTCTGATGTCTGTCTCACAACATCCAGCTGAAATTCCAGGACATCAGAGGTTCGAGCAGGTCTGCTCAGTTTGCTTGGTAAGTAGATGCACCAAGGCTGTGTATTCTGCAATATACAATTCTCAAAACAAATTTTGGTATCAAGATAATTTTTGTCAGAATTCTGGAATCTAGTCTTCTGGTGCCGTGCCTCTGTCATGTCTAATCCATATAATTCTGGTAGTTTCTATGTGGGTGTGCTCCCACCATCCTCCCATTCCCACCTCCCTGCTCTCAAATTCCCCAACACTAGGGAATCCAAACTTTCAGACACCAAGGCCCTCCACTTCCGCTGATGCCTGACAAGGCCACCCTCAACTACCTATACAGGTGGAGCCACGAGTCCCTCCCTTTGTGTTCTTGGGCTGGAGGTATTAGAATGGCTACTCTAGCTTGTTTCTTAGGACCATTTGCTTGAAAAATTGTTTTCCAGTCTTTTACTCTAAGGTAGTGTCTAGTGTCTGTCTTTGTCACTGAGGTGGGTTTCCTGCATGCAGCAAAATGCTGGGTCCTGTTTACGTATCCAGTCCGTTAGCCTATGTCTTTTATTGGGGAACTGAGTCCATTGATGTTAAGAGATATTAAGGAACAGTGATTGTTGCTTCCTGTTATGTTTGTTATTAGAGGTAGAATTATCTTTGTGTGGCTATCTTCTTTTGGATTTGTTGGAAGAGGATTACTTTCTTGCTCTTTCTAGGGTATAATTTCCCTCCTTGTATTGGAGCTTTCCTACTATTATCCTTTGTAATGCTGGATTTGTCGAAAGATATTGTGTAAATTTGGTTTTGTCATGGAATATCTTGGTTTCTCCATCTACAGTGATTGAGAGTTTTGCTGGGCATAGTAGCCTGGGCTGGCATTTGTGTTCTCTTAGGGTCTGTATGATATCTGTCCAGGATCTTCTCGCTTTTATAGTATCTGGTGAGAAGTCTGGTGTAATTCTGATAGGTCTGCTTTTATATGCTACTTGGCCTTTTTCCCTGACTGCTTTTAATATTCTTTGTTTTGTGCATTTGGTGTTTTGATTATTATGTGACAGGAGATATTTCTTTTCTGGTCTAGTCTATTGGCATTCTGTAGGTTTCTTGTATGTTTATGGGCATCTCATTCTTTAGGTTAGGAAAGTTTCGTTGAACTATAATTTTGTTGAAGATATTTATTGGCCCTTTAAATTGGGAATCTTCACTCTCATCTATACCTATTATCTTTAGGTTTGGTCTTTTCATTGTGTCCTGGATTTCCTGGATGTTTTATGTTAAGAACTTTTTGCATTTTGCGTTTTCTTTGACAGTTGTGTCAATATTTTCTATGGTATCTTCTGCACCTGAGAGTCTCTCTTCTATCTCTTGTATTCTGTTGGTGATGCTTGCATCTATGACTCCTGATTTCTTTCCTAGGTTTTCTATCTCCAGGGTAGTCTCCCTTTGAGATTTCTTTATTGTTTCTACTTCCATTATTATGTCCTCAGAAGATTCCTAAAGTCAAAGCCAGGTCTGGAGGCACAAGCCTAGAATCTCAGCACTCACAAGACCAAGGCAGAAGAGACGCAGGCTTTTCGGCAGGCTTGGGCTCCAAAATAGGAGCTTGTCCTGAAACATGACAAGCAGATACTCTTTAATATCTAATGACACAGGCTGGCTGATTGAATTAAATACAAATAAATAAATAAGTAAACAGATGACTATTCTCTGAGGTGAGGGTGGGACACCACCTGCCCTGATAAACACACAGATTGGTAGAAAGGGAAGCCCAAAGATGAAGTAATGAGAAGGGTAAAGCTTGAGAGTGAGCTGTAGTCTCTCTCTCTCTCTCTGTCTCTCTATCTCTCTCTCTCTCTCTCTCTCTCTCTCTCTCTCTGTCTCTCTCTCTCTCTCACACACACACACACACATCAGGAACTAGATGTGTATATCCTGAGTATATGTTATATATTATATGTGTGTGTATGATGTATATTCTGAATATGTGTGATACATATATCATGTATATCCTGGATAAATGTGTGATATACATCCTAAATATATGATATATTACTTGTGACATATATTCTAAATGTGTGATATATATCCTAACTATATGTATATTTATACATAGATTTATACATCATATAGACACACATACACACATTTACACATATATCACATATATCCTAAAAGTTGACCACAAGGCAAAATTAGAAGCAATAAAGGAAACAATCACCAGAAAGACACAGTGATTGTCAAGATAAATGTGCATGGAATGTAAGCACTCCCAGTTTGATGAAAGAGAGATCATTGCCTATAAAGGAATAGGCCGATCAGATGCAATGTTTTGGGAAAATTTTGATACCCCACCCTTACCAACAGCAAGAGAGAGAGAGAGAGAGAGAGAGAGAGAGAGAGAGAGAGAGGGATTTCAGATTTAAATTTCACTATAGGTCAAATTAACTTAGATGACACATAAAACATCCCATCCGACAGCAACAGAATTAATGTTCTTCTCAGCAGATGGTGAAACCTACTCCAAAAAAACAAACAAACAAAAAAATCACACTTTGGCCAATAAATCAAGTCTTAACTAATGCAAAAATAAATTTTTTTTATCTTACTGGAGCAAACTAGAATAAGAACGAGAAAGAACGGTGGCACAGCCATATTTACTGGGAATGGTGAGAGTCGTGAAGCCAGCACCGCTCATTGTCACAGTGCTGGCAAGGCTGAGCCAAATGCTGTGATGATTGTCATTCTGTCTCTCTGCCTCTCATCTTTAGGTTTTGGTCTCTGTATGTTGCTTTCTCGGGGCCTTAGCTGGTCTGCTCCTGAGGAAACAACTGATTCTGAGACATCCTAGAGAAGCCACTGCATTCAGAGCAGAGGATAAGACCTTGCCCACTACCCATGCCCCAGAGTTACAACTTGGATTCAGGGGTGTTAAGGAAACAGCAGGCACCCAAACCCCACCCTCCGGAATACCACCTCCCTTCTGCCCCGAGCCTGGTCCTTTTGGCTGGGGCAGACACATAGCTGGTCTGCTCCTGTGGAAACAACTGATCCTGAGCCATCCTAGAGGAGACACAATGAGAAGACCAAACCTAAGGATAATAGGTATATATGAGAGTGAAGATTCCCAATTTAAAGGCCAGTAAATATCTTCAACAAATTATAGAGGAAAATTTCCCTAACATAAAGAACGAGCTGCCCATAAACATACAAGAAGCCTACAGAACACCAAACAGACTAGACCAGAAAAGAAATACCTCCCATCCCATAATAATCAAAACATCAAATGCACAAAACAAAGAAAAATACTAAAAGCAGTCAGGGAAAAAGGTCAAGTAACATATAAAGGCAGACCTGTAAGAATTACACCAGACTTTTCACCAGAGACTATAAAAGCCAGAAGATCCTGGTCTGATATCATACAGACCCTAAGGGAACACAAAATGCCAGCCCAGACTACTATACCAGCAAAACTCTCATCACTGTAGATGGAGAAACCAAGATATTCCATGACAAAGCCAAATTTGCACAATATCTTCCACACAACCCAGCACTTCAAAGGATAATTGATGGAAAACGCCAACACGAAGAAGGAAACAACAACCTAGAAAAATCACGAAGTAGTCTTCCAACAACCCCAAAAGAAGATAGCTACACAAACATAATTCCACCTCTAATAACAAAAATAATAGGAAGTAAAAATCATTTTTCTTAATATCTCAACATCAATGGACTCAATTCTCCAATAAAAAGACGTAGACTATCAGACTGGATACATAAACAGGACCCAGAATTTTGCTGCATACAAGAAACACACCTCAGTGACAAAGACAGACACTACCTCAAAGTAAAAGGCTGGAAAACAATTTTCCAAGCAAATGGTCCCAAGAAACAAGCTGGAGTAGCCATTCTAATATCAAATAAAATCAACTTTCAACCAAAAGTAATCAAAAAAGATAAGGAAGGACACTTCATACTCATCTGTAACTGCCACCCGATCTATCTAGCTCCTCAGTAATGGCCGTTTCAGCTCCTTAATAATGGCCAGCCTGTTCTGCTACTTTGTAATGGCCGTTCTGCTGCTCCAGTCCGCAGGTCAGGGTCTAGCAAGAGAGAGAGTGGGGACGGAGGGGCGAGAGACACAAAGGATGGAGACAAGACAAAGGGTCTAATCAAGTCTCTTTCTCTTTTTATTCAAAGGAAAATCCTGGGTATTTTTTCCCTTTACCACATGACTTGCCCACATGCTCAACTGAAGGCACTATGTCATGTGCCTAGCAGCATGGAGACCATGTGCTCCTAGCGGCTGGCAGCACTAAACAGCAAAACAAGATGTTTATCAGAGTGTGCTCAGCTGTTTCGGGCTGTTGAAACAAGTCTCTTGTCAGGGTATATGGCTCGAGATGGCTGTAAAGATGATAGCCGCTTTCAGCTAAGAGTTGGCTCCCAACACTCATCAAAGGAAAAAATCTACCAAGATGAATTCTCAATTCTGAACATCTATGCTCCAAATGCAAGGGCACCCACATACATAAAAGAAACTTTACTAGTGATAAAAACGGCCTGGTATTGGTACAGAGACAGGCAGGAAGATCAGTGGAATAGAGGTGAAGACCCAGAAATGAATCCACACACCTATGGTCATTTGATCTTTGACAAAGGAGCTAAAACCATCCAGTGGAACAAGGACAGCATTTTCAACAAATGGTGCTGGTTCAACTGGAGGACAGCAGGCAGAAGAATGCAAATCGATCCATTCTTATCTCCTTGTACAAAGCTCAAGTTCAAGTGGATAAAGGACCTTCACATAAAACCAGACACACTGAAACTAATAGAAGAGAAGGTGGGGAAGACCCTCAAATACCTAGGCACAGGGGAAAAAGTTCCTGAACAGAACACCAATGGTTTATGCTCTAAGATCAAGAATTGACAAATGGGACTTCATAAAATTGCAAAGTTTCTGTAAGGCAAAGGACACTGTCAATAGGACAAAATGGCAACCAACAGATTGGGAAAAGATCTTTACCAATCCCATATCCGATAGAGGACTAATATCCAATATATACAAAAAACTCAAGAAATTAGACTCTAGACAACCAAATAACCCTATTAAAAAATGGGGTATGGAGCTAAACAAAGAATTCTCAACTGAGGAAATGCGAATGGCCGAGAAGCACCTAAAGAAATGTTCAGCATCCTTGGTCATCAGGGAAATGCAAATCAAAACAACCCTGAGATTCCACCTCACACCAGTCAGAATGGCTAAGATCAAAAACTCAGGTGATAATAGATGCTGGCAAGGATGTGGAGAAAGAGGAATACTCCTCCATTGTTGGTGGGATTGCAAGATGGTGCAACCACTTTGGAAATCAGTCTGGCGGTTCCTCAGAAAATTGGACATATCACTACCTAAGGACCCAGCTATACCACTCCTGGGCATATACCCAGAAGATGCTCTAACATATAACAAGGACATATGCTCCACTATGTTCATAGCAGCTTTATTTATAATAGCCAGAAGCTGGAAAGAGCCCAGATGTCCTTCAACAGAGGAATGGATAAAAAAAATGTGGTACATTTACACAATGGGATATTACTCAGCTATTAAAAACAATGAATTTGATAAATTCTTATGTAAATGGATGGAACTAGAAAATATCATACTGAGTGAAGTAACCCAATCTGCAGACCATTCCACCTGGGTATCCATCCCATGTGCAGTCACCAAAGATAGACGTTGATGTGGATGTCAGGAAGTACATGCTGACAGGAGCCTGATATGGCTGTCTCTGTAGAGGTCTGCAAGAGTCTGACATATTCAGAGGCAAATGCTCACAGCTAACCATTAAACTGATCATGGGGTTCCCAATAGAGGAGTTAGAGTGAAGACTGAAGGAGTTGAAAGGATTCCCGACACCATGAGGAAACAACAATACCAACCAACCAGAGCCCCCAGGGTCTAAATCACCAGCCTGGGAGCGCTTAGGGAGGGACCCATGGCTCCAGCTATATATGCAAGGGAGCTATATATAAGTGGGGAGAAGAGATCCTTGATCCCATGAAGGCTGGACATTATGGAGGGGGGAGGTATTCGAGGGTGGGGAGGTGAGGTATGGGGGTGGATAGGTGGGAGTACACCATCATAGAAGCAAGAGGAGGGGGGAAGGGATAGGAAGTTCCTGGGAGGGAGGGGAGAAAATGAGGTAAGGGGAGAACATCTGAAATGTAAATAAAATTTCCAATAAAAAAAAAGTAGGGGTACATTCTTGAAAGACTAGAATTCAGTGAATAAGACCAATTGACTAAAATAACATTTTCCTACTTAACAATGTAGTTATAGTTTAAGGAGTTGGGCATTAGTATTTGCTATTCATAAAAAGACCAATTCATATATTTTCTGTTTGTCTGGAGTGTTTTAAAACTGCAAATACTCCCAGCCTGAAAGCAACCATCATATAACAAATGTGTTGGCTTTGGAGTAGACAGTCTTTAGATTCTTTACATTTGGAGTTATATGGGACCCATAATAAAAATAAAATCTGTTTATTTGATTCTCTCATTGTAACTGAACTTGTAACCCTGGCCATGTAATAAAAAAAAAAAATCAAACACATAATTTGTACCTTCTTGGATAATCATTGATCTGTCATTGTTGTGTGAAACCTGTATGAATAAAAGAGCAACCTGATTGCTAGTCAGAACTGTGACTTTCATGGGACCACCTTGCCTGACTCACGCCTTCCCCTCAAGGTCTCCTTCTGTCCTCTGCAGACTGCCCCATCAACAACAGCCAGGTTGGGACTGTTCCCCCCTCCACCGCCCCCCCCCCACAGAAAAACATGAGAAACAGTTAATTCTTTGACAACTTTATATATGCATATAATGAATATCGAGTATTTTCACCCCCTATCACCCTTTTTCTCTTCCCATTACCTCCTTCCATTCTGCAGAAACTCTTCTTCCAATGCCCCGTCTGTCTTTTTAAAATCTTTTTTTGACCACTGAGTTTCCTTGTTGTAGCTTGAATGAGCATGAGTTGGGAGTTATGCACTGGATCATGGGCAGCTCACCAGTGGTCATGCCACTGAAGGAAATTACTTGCCTTCCCCTACATCTGATTAACTAGCTGCCTACAGTCCCTCAGTGAGGAGAGGGGCCTCATGAGCTCCTCCCTGATGCATGGTGAAATGCTAAGCAAACCCAGTTTGGAGCAGGCTACTGCAGCTGCCCTGAGCACATGAGAACAGTGGCTGTGTAGTGACCACTCTCCTGTCTCTTACATTCTTTTTGCTCCCTCTTCCACACTGTTTCCTGAGCCTTGGTGGAGACAGAGGCCTCATTTAGGGCCAAGTACACTACAGTCTCTTATTCTCAGAAACTCTGACCAATTATAGCTCTCTGTGGACAGCCACTCCAAAAACTAATCTTCTCTGACTGAAGCTGACAGGAGTGTTAATCTATGGGAACAAGTATTTAGAGGAACATTATATCTATTTGGCAAAGGGACCATAGCAGCCTTCCCTTTGGGACCTATAAATTCCCTAGGCATAGGATTCTTGACCAGAGTTATAGTATAGTGTGAGTTACTTCCTGTGAAGCAGGCCCCAAGTCCCGTCAGAAAGGAATTTAGTTACCCCATAATACTCATGCCATTATTACTTCATTAGGCACACCTTGCCAAGCAGGTCATTATTGTAACCCATGGGATACATGACAGTGTGGGACCATTGCTGGATTTTCTCCCTCAACAGTTTGCCAGCACCTTCTGTCAGTACAAAGCTAGACTACATGGAGAAAGGGTCTACTCAGATCCATTTTCGTTTCTCAGTGCCTTGTGACCAAAGCGTCTGGTGCCTTCAATCATAGTGTCTTAGTTCTTGTGCTGGTGGGCAACGAGAGATATTGACCACAACCTGTAATGTTTTGGGGGTTCTATGGAAGCTCCTTGACTGATGGCTCACAGGGAGGTATTCCAAAACCTGGTACAGGAATTTTCATTTGGTAACTTTAGGCTTCCTTCTTGGGAAAACGTTATCCATCCATCCAAGAAAATAAGCAGCAGGAAATTTTGGCAAGGATGTGTTGTGGATAGCCTCAGCCTTGTATTTTGATCCTAGTTCCCAGTGGATAGCCCCAGTCTTGTATTTTGATCCTAGTTTCACTTTACTGGGAAGGGCTGCAGAGAATGATTGAATCTGTACACAGGTGACATCTTGTAAACCTTCTGTCCAATTAAAACTTATAAAATAAAGGCCAGAGCCAGTGATTGGGCAGTAGAAGGGGAGGCGGAGAAAAAGGCTTAGGGAGGAGAGAGTGAGAGGAATTCGATATAAAAGGCAGAAGCAGAGAGGCAGAGGGAGAAGCAGAAGGAAGTCGGCAGTTATAGAAGGAAGTCTACAGAAGAAGGAGTAGGAAGCCTATGACGGAGGAGCCGGAACTGGAAGGACAAGCATGCGGCCTGGATAAACCGCAAATTATAAGGGATCTCATGGGGATTAGAGTAGTGTAGTGGTAAATCTGCCAAATCTAGGTGTGCTATTTATACCATAATTTTTGAGTTGTGTTTTCCTTTACTGGTCTCCTTCGGGCAGGAGATTTTACAGCAGCAAATTTGGCAGTTTAAATAATTTCTTCTACTACAAGAATGGAGAGTAGGGCATGAGTCCTTCTACACAATTGGTAAGGAACTTCCATGCTTTCCAGCTGTGTCACATCTGGATACACACCCCCAGAGACAGCTTCCCGTAGAGATAACCACACACTCATATTGACTGTAGTCACAATATTCACAATTGACTGTATTCACAATAGGCTAATTATGAAATTAATGAGCCTATTACTTCATGAGGACCAGTGGATGAATGGATAAAGAAATACATCTATATGAATCTCATTCAGTTGCAAAGAAGAATGAAATTGCACCATTTGCACTAGAGGGCTAGATCACGTTATATGAAACTAGCCAGAAAGGCTCAGAAGAATAAAGTTCCCACCACAACAGGAGAACCAGTGCTAATATTCAGCTGCTTTCTCCCCTGTGGTCAGTGACAGAACCCAACCTGAGGGATGGTAGCACCCACACTCAGGGTGGGTCTTCCCACCTCAGTTAAAACTTTCTTCAAACACCCTTGCAGATACATCACTTGTGTGTTTCCTAGGAGATGTTAGATCTCATAGGGTTGATGATGAAGAGTAACCACTACAGGCTCCCTACGTTTTGCCTTTCTGGCAACTGGTATTCTGATGGGGTGAGATTCCATGCTATTGTTTCCATTTGTATCTCCTTCATAACTAATGCTATTGGGCTTTTTTTACCCCCAGTCATTTGTTGGCTACTTGTATTTCTTTGGAGAAGTGTATGTATCTTGGAGAGAATAGAAGCTTCAGGAGCTGCTGGGAGATCGGAGGAAAGGAAGAGATGGATGAGCCAAGCACAGGGTACCTGCATGATGCAGTAGTACTGTTATATATTCTCCAAGCCCACAGATGAAAGACACTGAGTGGTTCTAAGATTCTAGTGTCAAACATCAGACTTTGGGTGACAATAACCTGGTGAAGTTTATCATCAGTTACACTAAATATAACACTGTGCTGTGTAACACCGACCATTGCAGAGGGGAGTGGGGGAGGGGGGCTAAGTGTGGATTGGCTGGGACATGAGTGAAATTGGGGTGCACAACGTGAAATTCACAAAGAATCGTTGAAAAGGTTTTTAAGATATGCTTTTCTGTAAACATAAAGATGCATTTTCAAGAGAGAGACAAAGCTGACTTTTTTTTTTTGAACCCATAGACTCACGGAACAGGAGACTGCCTATCTCCCATTGTAACAGGATTTAAAAAAAAAAAAAGTCATCAGTAATCAAACTTAATCAAAAACGTTTACCAACACTAATTATAGCTGAGCTTGACTTCTCATTTCAGCTCCTAGGTGTCAGTGGGGCTTGACCCATTGTAGACACCAAACGAGACCAATAAGTTAATGGCGTTGAGAGATGCTCATGAGACGTGCTGCCACTTACCCCATTCTTGTTGCACCTCTCTGCTGCACACGAATCTGATTGAGCCTTAAGAAATCTCGATTCTACACACACGCCATTTAAGCAAATCTAAAGAAAACAGAAATGAGTTTCCAACTCAGAGGTCTCCAGCCATCTGAGCACTGTAAATTAGACATTTAATGACAAGACCACAACCGTTTACTGCTATAAAGTCCCACGCACCATTCCTCGAGTGTTGACATCATACTCTGACTTAGTTTAAAAAATTTTTTTTAATTTTGTTGACATTTATTTTTCTGACCAGTGTGACATTTAGAAATATACCTGTTAATCAGGGAATATTTGGAGATCATCCAGGGATTTCTATTGAGTGATAATGGCGGCTTACCAGTCGTAACAAATCCATGGCTATGACATGAGTGATGGAGAGTTAAAATTCAGGAAGAAACATAAAAACTATGCTGCCATTGAAGTTTTCCTATGAATCTAAATCTCCACTAAAATATAAGGGCTGGTACTGTAAATAATGTTTCAGTGGTCTGGGAACTAGGTAGCTTCAATAAGATAACAATACAACATGCTTCAACACAAACACAGATGTGGTCAGAAAATAAATGAGATTTTGAGATAAATTTCTTTCCTTTGAATTTTCTACATATTTGGGTTGGGATCGGGATTCAAATTAAAATGATCATCATCAATAATAGCAGCCAAATTACACTTAGCTTAAAGTATGTGTTGGACATTGTTCTATTCATATTATGTAATCTCCTTTATCCTCCACAATAGCCCTATTAAATGCTGTTATTATCCCTAAAATTACTAATTCTCAAAACATCTCAAACTGTTCAAGTAACTTATAAAATTGCCACATAGTAATTCTAAACATCCGTATTTCAAGGGTGGTGTGCTTCACTGAGCCACAAAGACTTAAGTGAATTTCTTCTCAGAAGAAATGTAATGTTCCATGCTATGAAGGACTTATACTTTATAGTGTAAGTAGAAGCACAAAATATTCCCAAAGGTTCTTGTCTCTATTCTAGCCCTCAATGCTTAGCATGGATACCTTCACTCATTATGTTGAAGTTCTAAAGGAATGAAACATTTCTATTTTTCTCTGTTTACTAGCTGAACATCAATCAAATGCATTCATTTCTCCCTCTAGACATTTAGGATTACACAGTGCAAATCAAAATTTGACACTTGAAGGGCTCTGGCCAGGCCTTGCCTTTCTTCCCCTTTCCCCCTGCCTTACTAAAAACCATTAGATTACATTCCTAAAGCAAGCCAACCCCTAAACCCCCAACCAAGGTATATTCCCTTATTTGGCCACTTCCTCCTTATAAGACTGATTACCAAAGTCCTGTTATCAAAAGCCCCTTTTGACTCACCTAATTAACATGCCCAACTAAAATTAAATACCTCATGCTAACACAGGGCTCCCCATTTTAGGTTTCTAAACCATTTTCCTATGTGACATGTCTGTCTCCTCTCTACCCAGAGACATTCTTTTGTCCCCATCTGGGACAAATACCCCTCCTCCCTCTCTCTTGTTCTCTTTCCCATCTTCCTTGTCCCTGCCATCTGTTGCTTGCAGACAAATAAATCTCCTTTGTGCTAAGAACTTGGTCTTGGGAGTCCTGAGCCAATACCAATCTTAACAATGCTTTACTATGAAAATGCTGAACAAAATATAAATGAAACTAGATTTTTTTTTTTTAAAAGAAACTAACTTACTCTATCAAGATCACATACAGCACCATTAACAACCCTTAGTGGATCTTTGTCGACGCTGGATCCAAAGTCCACAGTTATACACACTTTGTCTCTCACAAAAGCGTAGATTACAGAAGCGGTACTGTTATTGGGCGGGTTGTAAGGAGTTTGCTTAGGGTACGTACAAATTAATCTCCCACATATAAGATTCCTGAAAACATAAAAATGATTAGTATGCATCAGCATCAGGTAGTTATTAGAAATGCTTAGTAATGATTCTGTATTCATGGCAACATAAAGAAGATACCATGTGTTGATACAAACATTTAAAGTACAAAGTTTAAACCCACTGATGTAAAGAATTCACTGCTACTCACAGTCCCTTTATTTACTCTGTGGATTTTATATTTACTATCAAGTAATCAATGAGCGGCAGAGAATAATGAATACATTTGTTAGATGTGCCCTCAAGGACTTTACTACTTGATATTAAACATGATAAAAATCCCACTATAAATAAAATAAGTCCTTATAAAAATTTAAAATAAGGTTGTATTCTAACATATCAGTTTCAGAATGCTCCATAGATATTTATAGAGCCAAAGCTTACAAGTTAGTTTTGACCAGAAAGCATAAGCAACTCAAGTACATATCAAAGAAGTGGCATGTTTAAGAACCTACAAATGGCTGGGCCAAGCCAAGCTGCTCTGAGCAGCCTACTCTCTCATGGGGACCTCCATTCTCCCACCACCTCTCCTCTACCTCCATCAGACTCCTGAACTATACAGGTAAACTTCCCTTCCCCAACCCATCTTCTTTGCTCTCTGAGTCTGCTGGGCCAAGCTACCTCTCCACCCACCTTCATTGGACCTGAGGCTCCTGAACCATACAGAACTGCAGGTACAGAACCATACATCCCAAGAATATCCATCCTATGCCACACTAGGACCATTGAGGTTCACCTCCTTCCCAATACCTACTACAACAAGAACATTCAGGGACCAAAACCACCCATATGGCTAAAGGCCCTCAAAAGAACATAATAACAAGAGCCAGGGCAATATGACACCTCCAAAGCACAGCTACCCCACTACAGAAAGCCCTGGATATCCTAACACAACCGAAACAGAAGAAAATTATCTTAAATCCAAGCTTATAAAGATGATAGAGGCTTTTAAAGAGGAAATGGATAAATCTCTTAAAGAAATACAGGAAAATAAAATCAAACAGATACAGGTCTTTAAAGAGGAAACAAATCCCTTAAAGACATTCAGGAATTACAATTAAAAAGGTGAAGGAAATAAATAAAACTGTGCAAAACCTGAAAGTGGAAGGAGAAGGAAAAAGAAATAACCACACACAAACCGAGGAAATCCTGGAGATGGAAAACCTAGGAAGGAACAGGAACAACAGATGTAAGCATCACAAACAGAATACAGGAAATGGAAGACAGAAGAAATTGATACATCCGTCAAAGAAAACATTAAAGCTAAAAAAAAAAGTTCCTGACACAAAACATCCAGGAAATCTGGGATAGCATGAAAGACTTAACCTAAGAATAATAGGAATAAAAGAGAGTAAAGAGTCCCGGCTCCAAAACCCAGAAAATATTTTCAACAAAATCATAGAAAAAAACTCTCCCAACCTAAAGAAAGAGATGCCTATAAACATGCAAGAAGCTGATAGAACACCAATTAGACTGGAACAGAAAATAATAATAATAATAATAATAATAATAATAATAATAAACACAAAATCTACAGAACAGAGAAGAAATATTAAAAGCAGCAAGGGAAAAGACCAGTTATCATACAAAGGCAGACCTATCAGAATTACACCAGACTTTTCAACAGAGACTCTAAAAGCTAGAAGGGTCTAGACAAATATCCTATAGCCTCTAAAAAACCACAGGTGCAAACCTAGACTACTATACCCAGCAAAACTCTCAATCACCATGGATGGAGAAAAAAGATATTTCAAGACAAATCCAAATTAAACCAATATCTATCCACAAATACATCCCTACAGAAAATAGTAGAAGGAAAATTCTAACCCAAGATAACTACATTCAACAAACACCAAGAATAAGTAATTCCATACCAGCAAAAACAAGGAAAGCACACAGAAACATATGCAAACACACACACACACACACTAGTATCACCAACAGTAAAATAACAGGAAATAATAATTACTAGTCATTAATATCTCTCAACATCAAAGGACTCAATTCTCCAATAAAAACACACAGGCTAACCAATTGACAGGACATACAGACAAAAACTAAACATTTAGAGAAATAATGAAACTAACAGACATTATGAATCAAATGGACCTAACAGATATCTATAGAATGTTTCACCCAAACACAAAAGAATATACCTTCCTCTCAGCACCTCATGGATCCTTCTCCAAAACTGACCATATAGTCTGTCACAAAGCAAGCCTCAACAGATACAAGAAAATTAAAAAATGCCTTGTATCTTATCAGATTTCTATAGATCAAAGCTGAACTTCAACAACAACAGAAACACTGGAACGCTTACACACTCATGGAAACTGGACAATTCTCTACTCAATTATCTCTGAGACAGGGAAGGAATAAAGAAATTAAAGACTTTCTGGAATTCAGTGTAAATGAGGGCCCAAGATACCCAGATTTATGGGACACAATGAAAGCAGTGTTAAGAGAAAAGTTCATAGCACTAAGTGCCTCCATAAAGAAATTAGAAAGTTCTCATATCAGCAATTTAAAAGTACACCTGAAAGCTCTGAAGAAAGGAAGAAGAAGGAGGAGGAAGAAGAGAGGAAGAGGAGGAGAAGAAGAAGAGGAAGAAGAGGAAGAAAGCACACCAAAGAGTAGTAGAAAGCAGGAAATAATCAAAAAATCAAAATCAGGGCTGAAATCAATCAGTTAGAAACAAAGAAAACAATACAAAGAATCAACAAAACCAAGAGCTGGTTCTTTGATAAAAATCAATAAGATAGACAAACACTTAGCCAAACTAACCAAGAGAAATAGAGACAGTACCCAAATTAACAAACTCAGTAATGAAAAGGGGGACATAACAAAGGACACTAAGGAAATTCAAAGAATCATTCAGTCTTACTTCAAAAACCTGTACCCCACATAATTGGAAAATCTTAGTGTAATGGAGAATTTTCTAGACAGAAACCACTTACCAAAGTTAAATCAAGATCAGGTAAACTATTCAAACATCTCTATAATCCCTTAAGAAATAGAAGCAATCATTAAAAGTCTCCCAACAATAAAAACCCAGGGCCAGATGGTTCTAGTGTAGAATCCTACCAGACTTTCAAAGAAGAGCTAATTCCCATACTCCTAAAACTATTCCACAAAATAGAAACAGAAGGAACACTGTCAAACTCTTTCTATGAGGCTCCAGTCACCCTGATACCTAAACCACACAAAGACTCAAGAAACAAAAGAGAACTTCAGACCGATTCCTTTTATAAACATTGATGCAAAAATACTCAATAAAATATGGGTAAACCAAATCCAGGAACACATCAAAGACACCATCTATCAAGATCAAGTAGGTTTCATCCAAGGGATGCAGGGATGGTTTAATATATGAAACTCCATCAACATAATCTACCATATTAACAAACTGAAGGAAAACAAATCACCTGATTATCTCATTAGATGCTGAAAAAAACCTTTGATAAAATCCAACACCTCTTCATGTTAAAAGTATTAGAGAAATTAGGGATACAGGACACATACCTAAACATAATCAAAGTGATTTATAGCAAGCCAATAGCCACCATCAAACTTAAAGCATTTCCACTAAAATCAGGGACAAGATAAGGCAAGAGTATAGGAGTATTGGAGACAAGTTCACCACCAATGGTTCAGGCTCTAAGATCAATAGTTGATATACAGGACCTCATAAAACTGCAAATCTTCTGTAAGGCAAAGGACACTGCCAATAGGGCAAATTGGCAGCCCACAGATTGGGAAAAGATCTTCACCAACCCTCTACCTGACAGAGAGCTAATATCCATAATTTACAAAGAAATTATAGTATCTACAATATCCAAATTTTACAAGGAACCCAAGAAGTTAGACACCAACAACCCAAATAACCCAATTAAAAAATGGGTTATTTTTTAACCCATAGAGAATTCTCAACAGAGGAATCTCGAATGGCCACAAAGCACTTAAAGAAATGTTTAAAGTCTTTAGTCATCGGGAAAATGCAAATCAAAACAACTATGAGGTTCCATCTCACACCCATCAGAATGGCTAAGATCAAAAACTCAAGACATAGCACATCCTGATAAGGATATGGAACCAGGGAACACTCCTCCATTGCTGATGGGAGTGCAAACTTTTACAGCCACTTTGGAAACCAATTCGGAGGTTTCTCAGAAAATATGGAATAGTTCTACCTGAAGACCTAGCTATATAACTCCTGGGCATATACTCAAAAGTTGCTGGAATATCCACAAAGATACTCACTCATAGCACTTTACTTCACTTCATAGCAGCTTTATTGGTAATAGCCAGAAACTGCAAACAGCCTAGATGTCCCTCAACTGAAGAATGGATAAAGAAAATGTGCTACATCTACACAATGGAATACTATTCAGCTATTAAAAAACAAGACACCATGAATTTTGCAGGCAAATGGATAGAACTTGAGAATATCATCCTGAATGAGGTAACCAAGCCCAAAAAGAAATGCATGGTATGTACTCACTTATAAGTATATATTAGCTGTAAAGTACAGGATAACCATGTTACACTCCACAGACCCAAAGAAGCTAAACAAGAAGGAAGACACAAGTAAGAAAGCTTGAGTCTCACTTAGAAGGGGGAATAAAATAGTCATAAGAAGCATTTGGTGGGAGGGAACTGGGAGGGAGGGCAGATGAAGAGGGGAATGGAGAGGTTCAGGATCTGGTGTGGGGAGGAACAGATGAGATGACTAGATGGCCATGAAAATGAATGGAAATCTGCAACTGATGGGGGTGGGGAGGAGACATCTCCAGGAAGAGACAGACCTGGAATAAGGGAGGTACCCAATAATCAACAGGGGTAACCTTGTGACTCACAGCATTGGGGGTATGGAACCTAAAGAGGCCACCTCCTAGCCAGACAGGAACCCCAGTGGAGCAATAGAGACACCAACTCACCCACAAAACTTTCAATCCAAAATTTATCCTGTCTACAAGTAATGCATGCACAAGAGATGGAGCAGAGACTAAGGGAATGGCCAACCAATATCCAGTCAAACTAGAGACCCATCCCATGGCCAATCCCTGACACTAATAATGATTCTCTGTTATTATTGCAGAAAGGAGCAAGTTTGTCCAGAGAAGCTCCACCCAGCATCTGACTCAGACAGATATAGACACCCACAGCCAAACTGGATGGAGGTTGGGGACTCTTATAGAAGAGTAGGAGGAAGGATTTCGGGCCCTGAAAGGGATAGGAACTCCACGGGAAGACCAACAGAGTCAACTATCCTGGACCCATAGGGCTCTTAAGAGTCTGAACCACCAATCAAAGAACATACATGGACTGGACCTAAGCCTCCCCACACATATATAGCAGATATGCAGCTTGGCCTTTGTGTGGGTAGAATAACTGGAACATGAGGAGGTGGGCTATCACAAAAGCTGTTGCTTGTAGGTGACTTATGTTCTTCTAGCTGGGCTGCCTTGTCTGGCCTCAGTGGGAGAGGAAATGACTAGCCTCACAGAGACTTGAAGTGCCAAGGTGTGGGGATTGGGGATATGTGGGTTGGGGTGTTGCAGGATATGTTCCTGCTACATTGTATTTGCAGTGAAGCTCGGTAATTGGGCAGGAGCTAGGAGTCAGTGGAGCAAAGAGTGGGAAGGAGGAAAAGGAAGAGGAGAGAGGAGAAGGAGGGAAGAGAGAGAAGAAGAGAAATGGAGGAAGACTTCTGTGTCTCTAAGAGTCCTGAGTAATTAAACATGTCAAAAAGTTAGATTTTGGGTAACAATTCTAATTGGTTGGGCATCTTATGTATTGAGCATTTCCAAATATATAAATCTATTGGATAATCTTTAAGCATTAAAAGCCTTCATTCTACCGGGTACCACAAGCATGGTGGTTATTGTCTGGGGCTTAGCCAAGCATTGTGGGGATGGCCAGCGGCCTTGTTTTAGGGCATGGTCTTCATGGAGCTGACTGGTGGAGCCAGCCGCCACGCTGGCGTCTCATGGGTCTAGGGTCAGCTCATTTGGCTTCTGGCCGCTTCCAGTGCGGGAACATGGCAAGCAGTCCAGGTGGCTAGCAGAGCTGCCCTGCCAATTCTCTCATATCTTCCATTTCATTGGGGAGCACCAGCTCAGAGGAGAAGAGGAGAGGGATGGGGGAAGGATTGTGGGAGGAGGTGACTGAGAGGGGCCAGTGAGCTGGATGTAAAATGAATAAGTAAAAGCAAATAAACTTTAAAACCTATAAATGGCATGAGCGTGTGCGGTGTGCATTGCTGACTAATTATTGAACCCAGCGTCTAGTAGGTAATATTTTACTAAGCTCAGGGACAAATTATGAAAAAGCTCTCTCTGAAGATGTAGGAGAGAGTGAGCTTGGCTTTATAAGCATGGAGTAATGTTCATCTTAGTAGACCATCAAAGGGATCATTTGCATAAGCAAGGAAAACCATAGCTGTTGAGAAGGCTCTGTGGGTAGGTATCTCACCAATTTTAGATTGGATTTAGGGGCTGCATGGTCACCTATAAATAAATATCTTAAGCTGTTATCCCGCAGCACAACAGTATCCAAGCCTGGACCATTGTTAGGGCTTCAGAGTCACTTCCATGCAGATGTGCTACTTGAAAAAACTGGAATTCATGGTATATACTAAAGATAAAAACTCAATAAAAAAAGGATATAACATAGAAAGTATCACTGTTTTATGTGGCACACCTCCATCCGCAGAATATGTATCTGTTTTGCTGGTCTTTGCCACAGTTACCAAACCTATCATTTTGGCCCTGGATTTCTTCATAGCAAGCAAATGGAGCATTCGTTGAACCTATCAAAATTATAAACATATTTAGGTTAGATTACATATTTATGCTTCTTCCATGTTGTCATACACCATGTTTCCTTACCTCTATCTTCACTATTACCTAACTCAAAAGGTTTTCTAGTAAATAGTAAGGACAGAAAAAGAACTAAAGTGAAAGACACCATTCATGACTGTGACATAATGCTACTTTGCTACGTTGTATTCATTTCTGTAACATAAAATACAAGAGAAAGGAGAGTTATGGATGGTGGGTAGAGCACAAGGCTTTGTTCAAAAAAAAAAAAAACAACAAAAACAACAAAAAGGCACCATTGCTTAGATTGGGGTTAAGTTTTCCCAAAGGCTTATCACTGGAGGCTTAGTCCTGGGTACCATATACAATCATGGAAGCGGGCTTGTTAGAGGCATTAATAGGAGGTGCTAGGAACAAAACAAAACAAAAAAACAAAACAAAAACAAAAACAAAAAAAAAAAAGAGATGGGTTAGGATGCAAATCACAGGAGGTGTGCTGGTTGGTTTTATTGTCAACACAACAATATAGAATCATATGGGAAGAGTGTCTCAAATAGAGGATTATCTAGATCAGGTCGGCCTATGTTTTCCTAGAATTATAAACTGTAACCTGGAATCATAAATGTTCATAAATACTTTCTCTCCCAAGTTGTTTTAATTAGGGTGTTTCATCACAGCAACTGGGAGTGAGACTAGTGGAGTGTACACTCCTGCCATTAGTATTAGAGACTCACTTCAAATCAAGCTTAGTATCCCAGAGGGAGACTAAGACACTCAAAGGAAAGCACTTTGGAAATGTGAAGTCATTTGCTAAATGTTCCCTTAAATCTAGGACATTTACCAGGTCTCCTAAGTAATAGAAGTCACTGATCTGGAAACAAGACACTGAGTTTAGATGCTGGGTACATTATCGAGTCCTATGAAATACAATCAGATAATAGGTGCATTGTAACACATTGTTATTCCTAGCAGGTACTAGGGTAACAAAATATAGGATGATCTAAACAATTGAGATAATACTTTAAAAATATCATGGAGCAGTAGAGAGTTTGGCATTGCTTCTTCTGACAGCTGTTAGAGATAACTGAACATAGTAGAAGATGGTTTTACATCAGGTGAGATAAAGAACCCACAGAAATGTCAGCATTCTTACCTGGCATAGGACACATCTCAGCTTTGACTAATGGGTATTTCAACTTACTATATCAAACCAAACCCTGTTCCCCCCCCATACTCTTTTATTTTATGCCATTAGTGAGTTAGATGATGAGGCCAAACTTAGAAATGGCTTTTGAGTCCGTTTTCCCCTCCATCTCTTAAGTGGAGTCTTCTTGATAATGTCCCATAAGTACAGGATAAGTGTGGTCACGTCTCATCTTCTCTTCGGTATTACGTTCCAATGATTCCCATTCACATGATCTACTACTAAAATACAAACTACAATGATCTTTTTAAAACTAAAACCATATTTTTAGTCTCTTATTTAAAAATTTCAACTTGTTGATCATCGCGCGCACACACACACACACACACACACACACACACGTACACACACATGCACACACTACTCTTCTTATCCTGATATACCACGTTTTAGCCATACTCCCCTCCAGGCCTTACATCACTGATCCTTAACCTGTGGGTCTCTATCATGGGAAAACACATATTTCCGATGGTCTTAGAAACTGAGACACCACTCTGTAGCAAAATTGCAGTTATGAAGCAGCAACAAGAATATATTTATGGTTGGAGGTTCCTAAGAGCATCAGAGAGGCTGGAGAAATGGCTCAGCAGTTAATAGCACTGATTACTCTTCCAGAGGTCCTGAGTTCAATTCCCAAGCAACCACACGGTGGCTCACAACCAATTGTAATGGGATCTGATGCCCTTTTCTGGTGTGTCTGAAGAGAGTGACAAGGCACTTGCATACACAAAGTAAGTAAATAAATCTTTTGTTTAAAAAAAAAGCATTGGAAATATGGATTTCCCAATGGTTGGGACCCACAGGTTGGGAACTGTTCACATCACACTCTATAAACTGCTAAGACATCAGCTGTAGTTCTCACCCTGGATGCTACTTCCAAACCAGCCCTTGACTATTCCTTTTCAATGTTCACGCTTCTTCTGGAGTTTCATTTCCTCAGACAAGCATGTCTGGGGCTTGCCCTTATGGCAACTGGACTGTCTTCTGTCACCCTGCCTCTGGTTTTGCACTACTTGATCACTTGTCCAGTTCTTGCTAAAATAACTTGCATCACTGTGCATTTTACAATTTTAGTCATTTTTACTTATCTATTCATAAATTTTCCATTTGTCTGATGTGCACCGCCCCCCTCACTGGAATTCAAGCTCTACATGAATCGGAATCTCCCTGGTCTTAGCATTGTTACTCTCACTGAATTTTTGTCTGTATTCTCAAAGTAGGAAGGCTGTTCCATCCAATTAGGCCACTAAATAAATATTTACATAATTATTAAGGAGCATACATAATCAACTAGCATCAAACACAGGTTAGACTGGCAACCATGTCCAATTCTCTTTCATATGAATTTGGCAATCAAAATTAGGACTTCACATATGAACTATATCTGTTCTATTTGAAACTATAAAGGACTTTTTATTTTACTTATGAGCCTAGCTTTTAATGGCTAAGTTGTCTCCTAGCCCCTAGATATCTTTTTAAGAATAATATTTGAAATAAAACTCTTTTGTGGTCTTTCCAAATAATTTTTCCAATGCAATTTCACTCTACTGAAACCCATTTCACTTTCTCTCTTGTAGTCTGAATGAGGAGTGATTAATACAACAGCATTCAAAGACCTTACAGAGAGAACTAAGTGAAAATTTCCACAGAGAGGAGGGGTTTTTCTCCATAGCAATCAGAAAAAGGTGCTCATCTGTCAGAAAAATCATCTGCCTTACGCAACATGATAAATTAAATTCCCCTGTTCCTGCCATAGCAAGTAGTTAAATACCCAAACAAACCTGCATCCCAAGAAAATGACCTTAAATCTAATTATATGAAGATGATAAAGCCCTTTAAAGAGGAAATGAATAAATCCCTTTGTGGTGGTTTGAATATGTTTGACCCAGGGAGTAGCACTATTAGGAGGTATTATGGACTTGTCTGGGGTGGGTATGGCCTTGTTAGAGGAAGTGTGTCACCATGGGGGTGGGTAATGAGACCCTCCTCCTAACCACATAAGAGTCAGTCTTCTCCTAGCAAGCCTTTAGATGAAGATGTAGAACTCTCAGCATCTACTGTACCCAGATTGCCTGGACACTGTTGTACTCACACAGTGATGATAATGGACTGAACCTCTAAACCTGTAAGCCAGCCCCAATTAAATGTTGTTTAATCCTGTAGATGCCCCCTTCCAGGGAAGGGGTGGTGGGAGTATTCCCTCTCAGAGGCAAAAATGGGGGGGGGGGAAATGGGATGAGGAGCTCTGGGAGGGGGGACCGTGAGGATGGGGGGGCAAAAAATAAAGCATGTAATGATCAAGATAAATGAATAAATAAATCTAAAGTACAGAAGTATGACAATAGGAAACAATATTCTCTTTTACATTTAAAATTCTCTAAGAGTTTAGATCATAAGATTTTATTTAACACTAAAGGAGAAAACAGTACTATGGGATAGTATAGATACTTTAATTAGCTAGATTATGTCAAATATCTAAGCATATATACACATATCAAACTAATACACATACCCAAAGACAATTTCTATTTACTATTTATATCTTAGCAAAAATACTTTTAAAGCTATGGAAATATTAAGGAAAAACTTGAATCTATATAATGATTACTATTGTTCTGGCCATGTAAAAAGAAATACTAAGAGTCACTGATTTCAATGTAGCAAAAATTTTACCTGTTCCATATATTGACTGGCACGTTCTGTCCAGGTTGGGACATTCTCCATCATAACAGATAGCCCCACCTTCTCCACAAAGCCTCCCATTGCTTAGAGTTACATCAGGTGGACAGTATCCTGAGCTCCCATTGCAGACTTCAGCAATGTCACAGTTTGTGTGCTTTGCGAGTCTACATTCAGAGTCTTGTGCTAAAAACTAACAAAAAAAAATTATATATAACAATATTATGTTCACAGATATTTCAAAAGAGTACTAATTATTTGCTCTTTTGCTTCCTTTGTGGTTTTTAATCTCTTAGAATAAGTTACTGTGATATTCACTTAAAAATAAATTGAATGTTTGTATGAAAACAAGAGATGAGACATAGATGTAGAAGGAACGGTATAACAGAATGTGCCATGGAGTCATGAGCATGCCTTGGTGGGGAATGTGCTTGTTGTAAAGCATAAGGGCCAAGTTTCAAGTCCCCAGAACTCACATAACAACTGGCATGGCAGTATACACCAATAATCCTAGTGTGGGGGTCAGGAGGATCAGACAAGAAGATTCCAAGGTTCATGGACCAGGTGGTCTAGCTAAAACAGCAAGCTTCAAGCTGAGAAAGAGACACAGATCAAAGAAAGGAGCTAGAGAAGCAATAGGGGAAAACCATACCAGTGCCAACCTCGGGCTTCACATATGCCCATATAGGCCAGCGTAGGCATGTGCACTGGACACATATGCATGTGCGTACATGCACATGCACACACATATACACACACACTGACATTTTGTGCTTTCATTCAAGGGAGCAAGGACTACAGTTAGCTTTCTGAATTACTCTTATAGAGTGAAAATATTTTAATTAGGTCAACTTCAAAAAAATTATAAATATTTATACCATAGTTTGCAATTGTGAAATACTCATCAGCTCCAAGACAAATTTAAACAAGTACCTGAGAAAAGTGTGGAGAACAGATGACTGATGACTACAGTAGCACTGAAAGCATAAGAAGTTTGAAAAGGGAATCCAAACAGAACCTTTCTGTAAACCTTCATAAAGAGAATTCTGAAGGTTTACAGAGAGAATCCTACAGAATCATCTAGCTCATACTTCTTGGTCATTATTTTCATTTGACACTTAAGAGTAATCACAGAAGATCAATATAACCATGTTATGAATTTCTAGGGGAAAAAATGTAACTGTGTCAATTGAGAACAATGGAGAAGATGATATGAATGGCAAGTGGTTCATCTGTGATATTCTCCTATGGGATACTCACTACAAAACACAGACCTGGAAAGGAAACTAGAGCAGCAATCAACACGGGATCTGTCAGTAATGACATTGCCTATTACTAAGAAGTGCATACTTCAATTTTTAAAAATATATATAATCCCATTTGGAAAATGTTAGTTGGACCTGATAGTAGACTCCTGTAATGCCAGATTCTTGGGATACAACAGCAGGAGGATTGTAAATTAAAGGACAACCAGAGATACAGATTGAGCTCAAGTACAGCTTAAGTCTAACAGAGAAAATCTGCAACACAGAAAAAATGGGGGGGTGGAGTGGGAGACAGCTTCAAGTAAACAAAAACAGTGATATTAGACAGAGACTGTGACATTGCAGAAATGTTCACAAAATAAGAAATTGAATCCTCAATTTGTTATCATCTTTCTTCACTTCAAAAGTAATTTTTTCACATAAAACTGTAGTCATAGTCAATACGTTCTGTGTATAATTTACTAGGTGCTTATGTAATGTTACTAAACTTAAATCTTACTTGACAGTCTTTGCAGCATGTTGATAAGGGAGAGCCACTGTCACAAGCATTTCCATCTTTCAGAGTACAAGTGTTAGGATTACAACAGCTATTAGGCCCACATCTCTGCAAAGGAAAACACATGGCAGTAACAAAAAAATTGATAGAGATACTTAATCAAGGAAAGTATTAGCAATAGTAGCATGTACAGACAACAATATCCATTAACACTCACAATGCTTCACCGGGTGTTAATAGTGACTGATGTTCTACTTCCCTCCCAAGCCAATTAGAAGCCATAGAAAAATATAGGAAATAACTTTTTTCTGTTTTATACAACAGGGAAAGAACCACAAATCACTACAGAAGAAAATCAAAGAAATTAATCCAGAGCTTGGAAGGTGTTCTCCTGGGCAGACCATGATAATCTTAATGATTAGCTAGCATGGTTAAGGTTAGGGTTACAGTTATAGTTAGGGTTAGGGCAACAAGCAAGTTGCCCCTAACCTACTGCTATCTGCAAATCTTTAAGGCTAGTTCCAGACCCAGAGAATGCAAACTCTCATTGTACATGAGCCACCTTTCCAAGAGCCTTTTCTTTCCTATTCTACCACTCACCTCCCCACCTCCTCTATTTCTCCCTTGGATGTGGCCATCTCTATACCCACAGGCCTAAGTCCAGTTGGTTTGCCTTTGAACCTGCCTTGTTCAAAAGCTACCTTTGAATGGTAAGACACTCTTTCCCTCTCCCTGTTTGTGATGGTTTGAATATGCGTGGCCCAGGGAGGGGCACTATTAAGGGGTGTGGCCTTGTTGGAGGAAGTGTGTCATTATGGGTGTGGTCTTTTAAGACCCTCATCCTAGCTCCCTGGAATTCAGTCTTCTCCTGTTTGCTTCTACAAGATGTAGAACTCCCAGCAATTCCTACATCATATCTGCCTTGATTCTGCCATGTTTCTGCCTTGATGATAATGGACTGAACCTATGAACCTGTAAGCCAGCCCCAATTAAATGTTGTCCTTAGATCTGCCTTGGTCGTGGTGTCTGTTCACAGAAGTAAAACCCTAAGACACCATTGGTATCTTGGCATCCACAGGCATCTTTCCAGACCCTTGGTTTCAGAGCAAATTTTGCCTGGTCCAGTTGAACAGCTTATCTACTAGCTTGATCTGGTCTCAGGTCATGCAGGTCTAGACTGGACCAATCTAAGGAAGACTGATTATCATATCAGACAAACAGCCAAAGAAAGAAGTCCACATGCCCAGGTCAAAGCACCAAAACAAGAACAACAGAAATGACCAAGACAGAATGTCTCCCAACATACCAACTAGTCTTTAGAAGTGGTATCTATAAGAACTACCTAGATGAACCCCAGGATGCAGAAATTAAAAGAGCAATCATATACTTTATAAAATTATTCAAGGGATGTAAAGTAGACATAAACAATCACTTCAATGAACTCCAAGAGGATAACAAGAAATCCTTGAGCAAAGTAAATACAAATACATTGCTGAATGAAATTAAGGCTATTCAGAATTTGAATACTGAATTCAATATAAAGAGATAGAAACACTGAAAAGAAGAACATATGCTAAAAAAAAAAAAAAAAAAAAAAAAGATGAATTGAAATTTTTAATATCCCAATTAGAAAACTCATGAAACAGTCTTACAAGTAGAATGAATCAAGCACAATACAGAAAGTCTATCAGGACTCAAAGTAGAAGATCTAGACAAAATAATGATTGTGAGCCACAGCGCCCAGAGCTGATCCTGTGCCACGACACTCCATACCCAAATACCAGAGGGAGACAGCTGGTTTCCCAGGAGTGCAGAAACCCCTGTGAGCATAGGTAAGACCACCACTCTTGCTCAAAGGAACCCACCTGGAGCCCTCAGGACACAGGAACCAAGGAGCAACTCAGGACAGGATCTTTCCGGTTTCCATCTGCTCCTGGAGCTGACCCTGTGCCACAGCACTCCATACTCAAACACAGTCAGGAGAGAGCTGATCTCCCAGGAGTACCAACACACTTGTGAGCACAGGAGGGACAAGCCACAGTCACAGACAAGCAATACCAGCTAACTCCAGAGGTAACCAGATGTAGAGGGGCAAGGGCAAGAACATAAGCAACAGAAACCAAGGCTACTTGGCATCATCAGAACCCAGTTCTCCCACCACAGCAAGCCATGGATATCCCAACACACCAGAAAAGCAAGACTCTGATTTAAGATCACATCTCATGTTGATGATAGAGGACTTTAAGAAGGACATAATAACTCCCTTAAAAAAAAATACAGGAAAACACAGGTAAAAAGGTAGAAGATCTCAAAGAGGAAACACAAAATTCCCTTAAAAACTTATAGGAAAACACAATCAAACCAGTGAAGGAATTGAATAAAACCATGGGTCTAAAAATGGAAATAGAAACTATAAAGAAATCACAAAGGGAGACTACCCTGGAGATGGAAAACCTAGAAAAGAGATTAGGGGTTATAGATGTAAGCATCACCAACAGAATGCAAGAGATAGAAGAAGGAATCTCAGATGCAGAAGATACCATAGAAAATATTGACATAACAGTCAAAGAAAATGCAAAGTGCAAAAAACTCATAACACCAAAACATCCAGGAAATCCAGGACACAGTGAGAAGACCAAACTTAAGGATGATAGGTACAGAAGAGAGTGAAGATTCCCAACTTAAAGGGCCAGTAGATATCTTCAACAAAATTATAGAAGAAAACTTCCCTAACCTAAGAAAGAGATACCCATAAACATACAAGAAGCCGACAGAACTCCAAATAGATTGGACCAGAAAAGAAATTCCTCCTGTCACATAATAGTGAAAACACCAAATGCACAAAAGAAAGAAAGAATATTAAAAGCAGTCAGGGGAAAAGGTCAAGTAACATATAAAGGCAGATCTATCAGAATTACACCAGACTTCTCACCAGAGACTATGAAAGCTAGAAGATCCTGGGCAGATCTCATACAGACCCTAAGAGAACACAAACGCCAGCCCAGGCTACTATACCCAGCAAAACTCTCAATTACCATAGATGGAGAAACCAAGATATTCCATGACAAAAACAAATTTAATCAATATCTTTCCACAAATCCAGACCTACCAAGGATAATAGATGGAAAACACCAACACGAGGAGAGAAACTACACCCTAGAAAAAGCAAGAAAGTAATCTTTTCTTCAACAAAGCCAAAAGAAGATAGCCACACAAACAAAAATAACATCAAAATAATAGGAAGCAACAATCACTACTCCTTAATATCTCTTAACATCAATGGACTCAATTCCCCAACAAAAAGACATAGACTAACAGACTGTATATGTAAACAAGACCCAGCATTTTACTGCATACAGGAAATGTACCTCAGTGTCAAAGACAGACACTACCTCAGAGTAAAGGGGTGGAAAACAATTTTCCAACCAACAAACAAACTGGAGTAGCCATTTTAATATTGAAAGAAAAAGTTATTTAAAAAGATAAGGAAGAACACTTCATACTTATCAAATAAAAAAATCTACCAAGAACAACTCTCAGTTCTGAACATCTATGCTCCAAATGTGAGGGCCCCCACATTCATAAAAGAAATTTTACTAAAGCTAAAATCATACATTGCATCTCACACAATAATAATAGGAGACTTCAACACACTGCTTTCATCAATGGACAGATCATGGAAACACAAACTAAACAGAGACATAGTGAAAGTAACAGAAGTTATGGACCAAATGGATTTAACAGATATCTATAGAACATTTCATCTTAAAACAAAAGAATATACCCTCTTCTCACCACCTCATGGTACCTTCTCCAAAATTAACTATATAATCAGTCACAAAACAGACCTCAAAAAATACAAGAAAATTGAAATAACCCCAAGCTTCCTATCAAATCACCACGGACTAAGTCTGGTCTTCAACAACAACAAAAACAACAGAAAGTCCACAAACACAGGGAAGATGGACAATGCTCTACTGAATGATAACTTGGTCAAGGAAGAAATAAAGAAAGAAATCAAAGACTTTTTAGAATTTAATGAAAATGAAGGCACAACATACCAAACTGCATGGTACTGGTACAGTGACAGGCAGGTAGATCAATGGAATAGGACTGAAAACCCAGAAATGAACCCACACACCTATGATCACTTGATCTTTGACAAAAAAAGCTAAAACAATCCAGCATTTTCAACAAATGGTACTAGTTCAACTGCAGCTTGTAGAAGAATGCAAACTGATCCATTCTTATCTCTCTGTACAAAGCTCAAGTCCAAGTAGACCTCCACATAAAACCAGATACACTGAAACTAATAGAAGAGAAAGTGGGGAAGAGCCTCGAACACATGGGTACAGGGAAAATTTTCCTGAACAGAACACAATGGCTTATGCTCTAAGATCAAGAATCAACAAATGGGACCTCATAAAAAATTGCAAAGCTTCTGTAAGGCAAAGAACACTGTCAATAGGACAAAATGGCAACCAACAGATTGAGAAAAGATCTTTACCAATCTTATGTCTGACAGAGGGCTAATATCCAATATATACAAAGAACTCAAGAAGTTAGACTCTAGAGAACTAAATAACCCTTTCAAAAAAAAAGGGAAACAGCTAAATAGAGAATTCTCAACTGAGGAAACTAGAATTGCTGAGAAAACACCTAAAGAAACACCTAAATGTTCAACATCCTTAGTCATCAGGGAAATGCAAATGAAAACAACCCTAAGATTCTATCTCACACCAGTCAGAATGGCTAAGATCAAAAACTCAGGTGACAGCAGATGCTGGCGAGGATGTGGAGAAAGAGTAACACTTCCTCCATTGCTGGTGGGATTACAAGTTGGTACAACCACTCTAGAAATCAGTCTGAATGTTCCTCAGAAAATTGAACATAGTACTACCTGAGGATCTAGCTATACCACTCCTGGGCATATACCCAGAAGATGCTCCAACATGTAATAAGGACACATGATCCACTATGTTCATGTTAGCCATATTTATAATAGCCAGAAGCTGGAAACAACCCAGATGTCCCTCAACAGAGGAATGGATACAGAAAATGTTGCACATTTACACAATGGAATACTACACAGCTGTTAAAAACAATGACTGCATGAAATTTGCAGGCAAATGGATGGAACTTGAAAATATCATCCTGAGTGAGGTAACCCAGTCACAAAAGAACACATATGGTGTGCACTCACTGATAAGTGAAAATTAGCCCAAAAGTTCGGAATACCCAAGAAGAAGGCAAACCAAAGTAAGGATGCTTCAGTGCTTCTTAGAAGGGGGAATAAAATACACAAGAAGGAAATATGGAGACAAAGTTTGGAGCAGAGACTGAAGGAAAGGTCATCCAGAAACTGCCTCACCTGGGGATCTATTCCATATACAGTCACCTAACCTGGATGATATTGTGCTGGGAAGTGCTTGCTGATAGGAGCCTGATATGGCAGTCTCCTGCGAGGCTCTGCCAGAGCCTGACAAATACAGAGGCAGATGCTCACAGCCAACCATTGAACTGAGTGCAGGGTCCCAGATGAAGGAACTGAGGGTGTTTGCAGCCCCATGTGGGGAGCAACAGTGTTAACTGGCCAGACCCCCTGGAGCTCCAGAGGATTAGACCACCAACCAAAGAGTACACATGGAGGGACCCATGGCTCTGGTCACACATGTGGCAGAGAATGGCCTTGTGGGATGTCAGTGGGAGGAGCGGCCCTTGGGCCTAAGGGGGTTCGACGCCCCAGTGTACGGGAATGCCAAGGCAGGAAGGGAATGGGTGGGTGGGGAGAACCCTCAAAGAGGCAGGGGGATGGGGGATGGGATAGGGGGGTTCTGAAGGGGAGACCTGGAAAGGGGAAAACAATTGAAATGTAAATAAAGAAAATAACCAATAAAAGAAACTTAGAGAAACACAGGAAAGGAACATGCAGCAACTGTGGGACTATATGAAAAGAACAAACCTTCCAAATATAGGCTTCTGTGAGAAAGAAGAGTCCCTGGTTAATGGAATGGACCAGATCATTAACAAAATCATAGAAGGACCAGATCATTAACAAAATCTGTAGAAGCTTCCATATGTCTTAGTCAGGGTTTCTATTCCTGCACAAAAACATCATGACCAAGAAGCAAGTTGGGAAGGAAAGGGTTTATTCAGCTTACACTTCCACACTGCTGTTCATCACCAAAGGAAGTCAGGACTGGAACTCAAGCAGGTCAGGAAGCAGGAGCTGATGCAGAGGCCATGGAGGGATGTTACTTACTGGCTTGCTTCCCTGGCTTGTTCATCTTGCTTTCTTATAGACCCAGGACTATCAGCCCAGGGATGGCACCACCCACAATGGGCCCTCTCACCCTTGATCATTAATTGAGAAAATGCCTTACAGCTGGATCTCATGGAGGCATTTCCTCAAGGGAGGCTCCATTCTCTGTGATAACTCCAGCTTGTGTCAAGTTGACACACAAAACCAGCCAGTGTGTGTGTATGTGTGTGTGAAAGGAATTTAAATGGAGTCACCACAAAAATGGGGGAGCCAATGCCCCCACTAAATAAAACCATCATTACTAGGGATGAGTTACATTTTATTGAATCCCCCAAATATCTCAGGCTACACTCTCCACAATCTAATGGTAAGGCCCTATTGCTGAAGACAACACCTAACTTACTATATTGAACATGGATAAACTGTGCTTGTGATCAATTAGAAGCTTCATCCCTATGACAAGCCCTTCATAATGCTGGAAGGTACACTGCAAGCAATCACGGGACAAAGGCCATCATCAGTTATTCCATCCACTATAAACCTTGTGACCTACAGCAGCCAGTAGATGATGACAAACAATAAAAATCAGAGCAGAAGTTAATGGAGCAAAATCAAAGGAAACAACACAATGGATCGATGACTCTAAGACCCACCTTCCTTGAGATGATAAACAAGATTGACAGATGCTTGGCCCAACTAGATGAAAGAAAGGAGGATCCAAATTAGCATATTCAGAAACGCTACAAAGAAATTCAGAATGTTGTAAAGAAATACTTTAAAAGCTGTACTCTGAAGCTGGAAAACCTAAAAGGAGTGAATTCATTTCCACATTCATCCAAACCACCAAGGTTAAAGAGATCATAACGAATGGAAAAATTAAAACACTTATAAAAAGCCTCCCAAGTTTAAAAAAAAAAAAAAAAAATAGCTGAGCTGCAGATGGAGTCACAGCAGAATCCAACCAGACTTTTGAAGATCTGCAATAAATGCTTCTTAAACATATAGAAACACAAAGAGCTTCTCCAAGCTCATTCCAGTATTAATTTAATATCAAGATCAGGTAAGCACACACGCACACACACAAAAAAAAAAACCAAAAATAAATCAAAAATCAGACCAACATCCCTGGTGAATATAGATGCAAAAATACTAGCCAGCCTAGAACAAGCACTTACCAAGGTCATCCATTGTAATCAGAAATTCAGGGATGGTTCAACAGATGTAAGTCAATAAGTGTAATCAATCATATAAATGGGCTCAGTCAATTGAGAAAGAGACTTTGATGAAAATAAATCCAACCTGTTGGCATGATAGAAGTCCTAGAGAGTACAGGACTCGAGGGACCCTCCCTCAACATAAAGGCTCCATATGACAAACTCACAACCAACATCATCCTAAGTAGAAAAAAACTTAAAGTAGTCCTATTGAAGTGAGGAATGAAACAAGGCTGTCCACTCCCCTCACTCCCCTTCAGTACAGTGCTTGAAGCACTGCCTGAAGCATTAAGTCCATAACATGAATTCATAGGGATGCAGAGAGGAAGAGAAGAAGTTAGAATACCCCTGTTGGCAAACAATATGATAGGAGATCAGGAAATTCTACCAGAAGGCTTCTAGAATCAATTAACAATTTCAGCAAAGTGGAAGGATACAATATCAACTTAAAAACTCTGTAGCCTTTCTATACATCAACAGCAAACCTCCTCAGAAAGAGGTCATGGACACACTCCCATTTAAAATAACCTCAAAGACAGTAAAAGATTTTTGAATAAACCTAACCAAGCAATCAAAAGGCCTCTAAAATGAAAACTTTCAAATCTCTGAAGAAAGGTATTTAGGAAGACAGAAAACAGAATGATTCTCCTATGTTCATTTATCTATATAATTAATATTATAAACATGACCATCTTCCAAAAGCAACTAGATTCAATGGGATCCCAATCAAAATACCCCAAAGTTCAACATCACTCCATAATAAAAAAATATCAAAAATTAAATATTGAGTGTCTTAGTTATGGTTTTACTGCTGTGAACAGACACCATGACCAAAGCAACTCTTATAAGGACATTTAATTGGGACTGGCTTACAGGTTCAGAGGTTCAGTCCATTGTCATCAAGGCAGAAACATGGCAGCATCCAAGCAGGCATGGTGCAGTAGGAGCTGAGAGTTCTACATCTTCATCTGAAGGCAGTTAGTGGAAGACTGATATCCAGGCAGGTAGGATAAGGGTCTTATTGCCCAGACCCACAATGACACACCTACTCCAACAGGGCCATGCCTACTCTAACAAGGCCACACCTCCTAATAATGCCACTTCCTGGGCCAAGCATATACAAACCACCACACAGAGGAATAACCTGTACCTCCAAAAGAAAGCCAGAGCCCCAGTCACACTGAGTAGGAAAACCCTGAGATAGCCTTGAGGTGTGTGGTACCAGAAGACAACTCCATCACTTTTCTTCAGATGTCTTAGTCAAAATAATAAGAGACACATTAAGAGCTTCCAAATAGGAAAGAAAAAAAGTTAAAATATGCATATTAACAAAACAAAAACATGATCAGACATTTAGGAAAAGAAAAAAAAACAACTGATAAACAAGTTAAGTAAATGTACAAATACAAAATTCAATACATTTTTAGTATGTCTAACTTTTTGTCATTATATACAGCCACTGTATATATTGCAATGAGATGTAAGGATGTTCTCACAGAAGTACATATTGTACAGTGAGCATATTCCCCTCTATAGCCCTCCTCCCCTCCCCCTCCCCCTCCCCTTCTTCACTCTCTCTCTCCCCTGAGTCCTCTTTATTCTCCAGATTAACTTTTTCTTTCATGTAATATATGCATACATGGTTATGCACATATACAGTATCTAAGAATCACATAGGAGAGAAAATGTGTTGTATTTGTCTTTCTGAGACTAGCTTAATTCACCTAATATGATAATCTGTGTTTTCTGCAAATGATACTTCAGTCACTGCCTTTTCCATGCACAAGTAACAGATACCTGTAGAAGAACTCACAAAATCAATCCATACACACAATCCTACAAGGAAATACACAGGAATAAATCTAATCAAGAATGTGATTAAGGCACGGGAAGGGAGGGGTAAGGGGGGAATCCTACTTTCAAACACTGGAAGAGTTGACATCAGTAAAATGCGCATACTGACCAAACTGATAGAAAGCACCAACAACATTCCTACCAAACTAACAATGACATTCTTTAGAGAAATTGGGGGGGGGGCATCTAAAATATATGTAGCATCACAGAAGATTATAAATCCTCAGTATAAGAAATGAAACAGGAAGGTGCCACCCTACCTGAGGACTAAATATACTAACAAGTTATAATATCAAACACCATGGCATTAACAGAGAGAGCAGTGGGAGCACTGGGCAAACCAGAGAAGGCAGGGACATGCCCCTGTGTCACAGAGAAGGCAGGGACACACCCCTGTGCCACAGAGAAGGCAGGGACACACTCATGTGTCACAGAGAAGGCAGGGATATACTCTTGTGTCACAGAGAAGGCAGGGACACACTCACAGAGAAGGCAGGGACACACTCTTGTGTCACAGAGAAGGCAGGGACACACTCATGTGTCACAGAGAAGGCAGGGACACACCCCTGTGTCACATCAGAGAAGGCAGGGACACACTCATGTGTCACAGAGAAGGCAGGGACACACCCCTGTGTCACAGAGAAGGCAGGGACACACCCCTGTGTCACAGAGAAATCAGGGACACTCCTGTGTCACAGTCAGTGGTTTTGTAAGTGGGAGAACGTATGCTGTGGGGTCCCTATACAAAATAAAGGTGAAAACCATGGCATGATGCAATGTGGAAAAATCCCAGAAATGCTACCCAGAAAAAAAGGGGGGAGGGAAAGAGGGACAGAGGAAGGACGACGTAAAAGAAGCAGATACTACACCAACCAGCTCAGCTGAGGTGAACTGGTCTGACAGGCCCCAGAACTCAGGCTGACTGGAGACGAACACAAATGGGGAAACCCAGGAAAGGCGAGAGGAGGCCCAGACCGTCAGAGTTTGTATTTGTCAGACTCGTCATCCCAACTGGGTGATGAGTCCCTTTTACTGCGTGATTTTCAAAGTGATTTAAAAAGACATCAGTAGGAGTGAAAGAGGAGGACTTGTTTTGCAAAACAGTAGCAATCTTTTTTTATGGCATAGCAAACCAGCAATTCATACCTATGTGTATGAAAAGCCCTGCGATGTCTATTTGGTGATTAAGGACATCTGCGCTGTCACTAGAGAAACCACACTGCCAGAAAGCACTGTACTCTGGACTGTCAGCATTCACATACAAGTGACCAAAATTACAGTATAGGACAGGTCTCCTCAGACAGACTACTGATGCCGTGGGAAAGCTAAAATCCTAAAAATTACATACTGGGCTGATGACAGATTGAACTCAAACATAGAGTTAGGAAATTGGCAAAGTTTAAAGACTTGGGAGCATTCATGTGTTTCACTTCAATGGTACCTTCAGTCCTTTGTGCCAATTCATCTGTTTTGCAGCACATTCTGAAGTTGCTCAAACCCTCAGGTGGTAGAACCCAAATGATATTTTAGAGAGCACAGTGGGGAGCACCGTGCACACCAGTGCTCTTAAAGCTTGCATCGTTCATAGTAATGCTATGCATAGTGCTCTGTGTAATTTAGAAATGTAGCACTGAAGAAGAGGAAGAGGAAGAGGAAGGAGGAGGAGGAGGAGGAGGAGAGGAGAGGAGGAGGAAGAGGAGGAAGAAAATGGAAGAATAGAAGAAGAGGAGGAAAAAGAAAAATAAGAAGACGAAGAACTAAAGCAATGAATTTGTTACAGGTTTCCCGAGATGGCAGACTTACTGTTTCACCGCCACAGTCACAGGTTTCGTTCTCCTCCACTTTGCCGTCTCCGCAGACAGCTCTTGGATACCTTTGCATCTGTGGCTTATTCTGCAGACACTTGGCACCCTCATTCGATTTAAAGTGTTCAAAGTCATTCAGACTACAATTGCTAAATGACTTCACACCTGCAAATTGCCTAAAAAGGAATTCATATACTGTTATCAGCAGTATACCTCTCAAAGCATAAGTCCATACTATATGCTAACTTTGCATTGTTTATCGGTGATAGCAAATACTCCGAAGAAGTGCTCATTGCTCGTAATCATTCTTGGGAGTCATGTGATTTTATTCACCACAATACATTTGGTTACTTAAAATAAATTAAGTACAAATTAAATAAAAGCAAGAGTAGAACCCACTGGAGCCTGGAATCCATCTTGAAAGGACTGCCTGTGTTAAAATATAAGTGCTTACAGTAAAAACAATAATAAGAGCTCTTGAATAACCTAATATTGTGTCTCAATGTTGTAGAAAAATGAAAAGCCAAACCTAAATGCACTAGACAGCAAGAAGTAATAAAGATCAGAGAAGAATTTAAACAAAATCTAAAATATTTACTAAATTAAAAGTAAAATAAAGTAGTGAAACACACAACTGGTTCTTTGAAAATATTAACAAGATTGGCAAGCTTTTATCTAAACTGACAAAATAAAAGAGAAAAATCAAGTTAATACAGTTAAAGACTAAAAGAGAATTCTAGAAACAGACTCCAATAAAACCAGAGGATCAATACAGAAAATTTAGAAGAAATAAATTTCTAAATGCATATGATCTAGCAAAAGTAAAACCAAAAGATTTAAGCAATTTATATAAAACTGTAACACACAATGAGAGTAATCAAGTCTCCCCATAAACAAAATCCCAGAACCAAATATACTCCCTGCTAAATTTCCTAATACCAAGATTTCAAACGGTTCCACAAAACAGAAAAGGAACATTTCCATACTTGTTCTATAAAAACCAACCTTACCCTCAGACCAAAACTGGATAATGGTACAACAGGCAGAACAATTTCTCTAATAAACAGAGATGCAAAACTTCCCTACAAAATACTTGAAAACAAGATTCAAGAACATATTCAGAAGATAGTGAGTCACAATTAAGTTGGTTTAATCCCGGGGATGCAAGATTGATTCAACATAAGTATGTCAAGAAATATCAAGTACCTTAAAAATAGAATTGTAGGCAGAAGTCACATGATCATTTCAATGAATGCAGAACATCTTTATGTGATAAATATATGTCTTGAAGATGAAATGATAAATGTCTTGAAGAAATTAGTAACAGTTGGAACATACCTCAACATAATAAAGACTATGTAAGGCAAACTTACAGCCAACATCCTTCTAAGTGGGAAAATACTGAGACCTTTTCTTGCCAAATCTGAAACAAGTGTTCAAGTGTTCCCACTTTTTCTGCTTTTAGTCAGTATAATGTTTGAAGTCTTAGCCGGAGCAACAAGAAAGAAGTAAATCACAGGATATGGTGACACGTGGCTTTAATCACTGCACTCCAGAGGCAGAAGCAGGCAGATCTCTGTGAGTTAAGACTAGCATGGTCTACACAGTGAGTTCCAGGCCAGCCAGTTCTACATAGTGAGACCCTGCCTCAAAAACAAAAAGAAGAAGAGGGACTAGAGGAATGGCTCAGTAGTGAAGAGAGCATGCGGACCGAGTTAGGATCCCAGAGCCCAAATCAGAAATCTTACAGCTGTGTGTCATTCACCTCCATGGAGATCCACGTCCTCTGGCCTCCAGCCTCCATGTGTGCTCGTGCGTGTCCGAGTGCATGTGTGTGTGTGTGTGTGTGTGTGTGTGTGTGTGTGAGAGAGAGAGAGAAGAGAGAGAGAGAGATCAATTCTCATTTACAATAAACTATTTTAAAAGAAAGAGAAAAATAAAAAGGAACAAAAGTAGAAAAGGAAAACACCAACTGGAAACATCAAATTATCTTTCTTTACAGATGGCAAGAGTCTGTAGGTAATGGATCCCGTGAACCCAGCAGGATTCAGAGAAAACTGTATCTCTCTCTCTCTCTCGCTCTCTTTCTCTCTCTCCTTATACTTCACCTGTGCAAACACTACATGTAACACAAAGGAACCAAAACTGACAAATCAACGAAGAACTTACATAGCCCAGGATTCATGATGCAGATGGACTCTGAGCAGGGGCATTTCGCAGGATCATCATATGATATTCCCAGACTGAGCCCCAGCATCTGGTGAGAATCACCGAAAAGGCCTCCAAGGTCATGTCCTTGGGATACTACCAAAAGAGGAGACACCGGTGAACGATAAAAATACTTTTCCAAATTGCTACATTTTTTTTACATGTAATCAAAACACTTCATACCGTGAACATGATTCCTTGAATGGGGTGAGAACCCGGACTTCCACTTGGGAAAGGTGCTGAGATAGAAGTGTGTCCATCAATGCCACGTTCTACTCATTTTCCCATTTTTCAATTCTATTCTCTTCCATTGCTGTATTTCTAAGTCATCTCTCTTAATTACAAAGGGATTGTGTCTTAATATAAATACTTACAACATTCTACATACAACCCTCCATTTTCCTAATCTTCAAGACTATCAAAGTTTCTAAAAGTTGAATGATCTCTAACTGCCTCCCCCATTGACTGTGTCTCTGCACTGATTTTCCCCCTATGTCCTCCGTCACCTACTCAGCCCTGGGTTCTCATCCAGGCCTGGCCAACAGACTTTGTAACCACTGTAACCCCTCCATTATCTCAGTAACTAGATCTTTGGTCCTTTTTAAGGGTGGAGTAAGTACGTACCATTGTGATTCCTGCAGAGTAGTGGGTAGTACACATCTTCCCAGGATACGTTGCTCCTACGTAATTTGGGTATTCATTATAACTAAATACATAAACACATGTTTGTAATTAATCCTAGTGAACAGCCTAGCTGTGGGCAATCTTGAAAAATTAAGGCTCTGATTCAGAAAAATTCTACTCTGAAGTAAGTGAAGGCTCAGAGGTTAAATATGTATGTCCCCAATTGTTTGAAATTTGGAAGATTCTCAGCTAAACTGGGCTAAATGATCGTAAGCTACAAAACACACAAAGCACCCGCACCTCCGCTGTCCTTGCAGGTCACCCAAGCCACCAAAAATTGCTGACATGAGTTACAATGTGTCACTTTTTCATAGAGAATGTGTCAGTGTCTGGGGGGCGGGGGGAATGAATTTGTTTCTTGCCTGCCATTTTTTTTCACTCGGTTTTGAGAAAGGAGGCTCATAAAAGCACTGTCCTCTGGGAGCTTGACTTAAGTGACCCCACTCTCCGGTCTCACAAAAGTTCATGCATGATATGACATCCCCAAAGTGTCTGAGGGGAAGCACTTGGCGAATCTCAATCCACAAAAAAAAAAAAAAAACAACAAGGAAAGTGAAAGGGGTAAGGGGGCAGCAGCTATTCTGCTAAAGTGCCTGGGGCTAAGTACCAGAAAACAGTGAGGGTGTGGCAGAGGTCTTGCAGAAGACCATGGCTTTCTACAAGCTAAGAGCAAAGCAAATATCCTCCCACCTCCGTAACTCAAGACTGTGAACCAGGAGGGGCTTTTTGTTCAACAGATCAAGCATGCAGCCCGCACAAAAACAAAACATAACAAACACAACAACAAAAATCCTTGCTTAGAACCTGAGATTGGGTGGGAAGATTAAGGGTGTGGTGCAAGAATGCAAACACTTAACCAGGCGGTTGTGGTGCACACTTTTAATCCCAGCACTTGGGAAGCAGAGGCAGGTGGATTTCTGAGTTCGAGGCCAGCCTGGTCTACAGAGTGAGTTCCAGGATAGCCAGGACTACACAGAGAAACCCTGTCTCGAAAAACAAAACAAAAAAACAAAACAAATGCCCATCCCGGGCATTTAGTCAAGTTATCAAAAGTACAAGGTGGGGGAGAAGGACAGAGACGGAGAGAGAGAGCAAGTAAGGGAGCAGGAGAGAGGAGAGAGAGAGAGAGAGAGGAGGGGAGAAATGTTTTTAAAGGCAGAAGAAAATGTATTTTCATATAAAGGAATCTTTCACAACAATGACGATCTTCTTGTTGAAAATATTACAAGCAGGTCAAGAGAGAACGAATCAAAAGAAAATAAATTCCCAACCAATAATGCTGCACCCCAAAACCTAACCATCGACAACCTAACCATGATAGAGCCAAAGACTTCCTAAGACAAGCACAGACTGGGCAATTCAGCATGCCAGACTCGCTGCCCACGAAACGCTCAAGGGTGTCCTGCCCTAGAGGCGGCAGGAAGATGGCAAAGACTATCACAAAACATACAGATACAGAACTCCCAGATGGGCAGACAGAGACCAACCCCACCCCTGCCCCATCTCCATACTCACAGGCCTGGCTCCAATCTAGAAGATCCTGCACTGGCCCAACCTGAGGCAGGCTAGAATCTCTCATCAGAGAGGATGAGACCAAGGAAACAAGTCTGCACACCCAGTGTGTGAACCAAAGCATTTTTGCTGGTTTGCTTAGTTGCTATATATTTTTTGGATGTGTAATTTATGAGACTTTATCAAATCTTATAGGGCTGCCTTTTAACCCTGTTGGTTGTTGCCTGTGCTGTGCAAAGGACTCTTTAGTTTCATGTAGTCCCATTTATTTGCTGCTCTCAAGGCTGTGGTTGGTTTGCATGGAGACAGGGTTTTATATAGCCCAGGCTGGCTTTGGACTCTCTCTATAGCCAGGGATAATCCTGCACTTCCAATACCCCTGCTGTCCCTATCTCTCAAGTACTGGGAATAGGGTGAACGGCACCCTATCAGTTTATGTAGTGTTGAAGATTGCCCTGCGTATGGATGCTAAGCTAGCACACCACAACTAAGTTGCATCCGCTTCCAACCACTCATCAAAAACAAAGAATCCTACTGAGCAACATCATGGAGCTTTTCCTCATCTTTCCTGCTGTTCTTTTATGGTTTCAGTGTCTTAGAACTACCATTGCTGTGCTCAAACACGGTGACCAAAAGCAAGCTGGGGAGGAGAGTGTTTATTTGGCTTACACTCCCACATCACTGTTCATCATCGAAGGAAGACAGTGCAAGAACTCACACAGGGCAGGAACCCTGGAGGCAGGAGCTGATGCAGAGGCC
Organism: Mastomys natalensis; assembly: GCA_021653895.1. Classification (NCBI taxonomy): domain Eukaryota; kingdom Metazoa; phylum Chordata; class Mammalia; order Rodentia; family Muridae; genus Mastomys; species Mastomys natalensis. The sequence continues at coordinate 171,090 of JAJTUV010001724.1, read as the reverse complement.
ATGGAGGGGTGCTGCTTACTGGCTTGCTCTTCATGGCTTTTTCAGCCTGCTTTCTTATAGAACCCAGGACCACCAGCCCATGGGTGGCACCCCGGCACAATAGCCTGGAGCCTCCCATACCACTTCTTTAGAAAATGCCTATGAGGGCATTTTCTCAATAGAAGTTCCCTCCCCTCATAACTCTAGCTTGTATCTAGCGGACATAAAATAGCCAGCACATTCCGCTATTATATTTAAGTCCTTTTAAGAGAATATTTTTAACTACATGTATGTGTACATGTGGAGGGGTGGGGATGGCCTCGTGAGTGCAGGGTCCACCAGATGTGGCTGCTAGCAATGGAACCTGATCATCCAGAAAACCTATTAAGTTCCTTAACAGCTGAGTCACCTCTGCGGCGCTACATTGAAATCTTTGACGTTACCCGTTTGTTTTCTATGCGGTACAAAGCTTAGAGCGAGCTCATTTCATTACTGTGAGTATGGATACCAGTTTTCTAAGTACCATTCATTAAAGAGAATGCCTTCCTCACGGTACGGTTTTCTCAACTTTGTCAACAGTCGGGTTTGTGGCAGACACATGGCTTCTAGTTTTCTGTTGTGCCCTAGTCCAGTTTTGTATTAGAATAATGCTGGCCTCAGGATGAGTTTAGAAAGATTTCTTCCTCTTTCAGGTCTAAAATGGATGTCCCTGTGTCCGTCAGTAAACTGCTGTAGAGGAGACAAAAGATGTAAGAGCCAGAGGGGGTGAAGACACTGAGGAAAGGAGGCCTTTGAGGCACAACAGAATCAATGTTCACATGAACTCACAGAGACCATGGCAGCATGCACAGGGCCCGCATAGGTCTAACCTAGCTGAGAGCAACTACAACACACAAGCCCCCATCCCTAATCCAGACACTATCTCCAATAACTGCTCACAAAGAAAAAGTTAGTTCTCTCCAACGGAGTCTCACTATGTGAACAAACCCTCTTAGGGGAAGGCTCCATACCCAGAAGTAGATGGCCAACACAAAATGGTTGGTTGGTTTGTCACTAAGTCTTTCTCACACCTTAAAGAGATGGAGATGAACTTTCTGCTTGGTCTTTGCTGTTTTTACTTGATGCACCAGGACTTCCTGTAACTGTCATAGTGTCCATGTCAACTGCTCTCATGTGGTATTTTGTGTCCAAAGTAGAACTAAGTAGCAAAACCTTTGGCCTCTTCAACTTTTCATTCATTTTGTGCACTGAAAAAGTTTTTTTTAAGATTTATTTATATGAGTATACACTGTCGCTGTCTTCAGACACACCAGAAGAGGGCATCGAAACCCATTACAAATGGTTGTGAGCCACCTTGTGGTTGCCGGGAATTAAACCAAGACTTCTGGAAGAACAGTCAGTGCTTTTAACCTCTGAGCCATCTCTCCAGCCCTGAAATTGTTTTTATTATATGTTTTTGGTATGTCCATTCAAAGTGCAGTGGTGCACATTTGTGAGTGTTCTAGAGATACATTAAAAGCCTGATAAACACAAATGACCTTATAATCTTGGGTACTCTAAACTTCTTAATAATCTATTAAAATAGTATCTGAATCTATTAAGTATTTTACGAAATCTTAGACTGCTATTTGTTTAAATAAAACAAATTCCTTGGAATGATAAGATGAGATTTTTTTTAAGTTATAGAATTCAATGTTATATGCATAAATTTTGATAAGGAATTCTTTCCAAAATAGATTTCAAAGAAAAAATAATTTCAAATGTTATTTAATAGTCATGGGTAGCATGAAATACTAATGTTAATCAAAATACTTCTAATTGATGTATCTTAAAAATCTTCATTAGGTGAATTGCTATGCATTTCTTTTCCAGGAATATTCTTAATATCACATGCTTATTAAGACTACAATAAATGTAAATGTATATATATATACATACACATAAAAGGTCTTTGTTAGATTTTTTATGCACCCTTTGTGTATAATCCTGACAAACATTCAAGCAGTCTAAATCCAGATGTTATAATTTAAACCAAAGGAGAATAGGTCATTTAAAACAAGCTATTGGTGCTTGCTTAGCTGGCATGAAGCCTTGTCAACTATCAGGGGGGCTTCCCGCCTTTAAAAGTCAAGTTTTCTACTCTATTTTAGTGCAGTGGTTCTCAACCTTCCTAAGGCTTCTACCCTTTAACACAGTTCTTCATGCTGTGGTGACCCCCAACTACAACAAAATTATTTCATGACTACTTCATAACTGTAATTTTGCCACTGTTATTGTCATAAAATAAGGATCTGGTATGCAGGCATCTGATACGCAGCCCCAAAAGGGGTCATGACTCACAGCTTGAAAGCTATTGCTTAGACCTTTAAAAGTACAAATTTTACATGGTACCGAATTAATGTATAAGTAACTGTTTATGTGAATTATAATTGTTAAATTAAGCTCAAATTCCTTTCCGTTCATAGTGTAAAGGCCTTCACTCCAACAGCCTGAACCTTTAAACTCAGTTTGTCCTATCTAGTAAACCAATTAAATAGACAGTACTGAAAGAGACAACAGAGAGAGTTTATAATCGGTGTGACATTACTGGGAGAGACAGGCTGAGCCACCTCCTAGACATGGAGCTTTCTTTTTTGTGGGTATTAACGTGAGCTTTGGAATTTAAATCTTACAGCTTTCAAAGAGAGGAAATATGTGCAAACAGGTCTAATCGGGATGTTATCTCCTTGACCCTTGCCTCGATTCTCGTTCTGCAAGTTCATCAGAAGGCTCCTGCTGCCTGAGACATGAACTGCTCCAGACTATACCTACGTGGATGGCAGCCATCAGCCGGCTCTGCCAAACAGTTCAGGCAAAAGTCAAGTCTTTCTCATACTGTGGATGCCTCCTGAGCTCGAATGAGCAGTAAATGCTTTCTGGTAAAAGCAGTGTCAAGGTGCTTGTTACAGTGACTTCCATCTGTGGCACAAGGTTAATGCACATTTGTTAACAAAGCATGGGATTATTCAAATGTTTTGCCTGTATTTATGTTACCTTATGATACCATACCTATGCTCCCTGAGCTTTAGGTGGAACTCCCCAGGTTTCTCATTGAAAAATGTAATCTTATTAAAAAGAAAATATTGTTTGCATTTTCAAACATGATATAGAAAGGAACTATCAAGTGAGGAAAAAGAATATATAAGGCGTATAGATTTGAGCTATATTCTTGGTGAAAGAAGAATTCTCAACAGAGGACATCTCAAATGGCTGTGAAGCACTTAAAGAAATGTTCAAAGTCCTTGGTCATCAGGGAAATGTAAATCAAAACAACTATTAAGGTTCCATCTTACACCCACCAGAATGGCTAAAATCAAAAACTCAAGTAACAGCTCGTGCTGATGAAGATGTGGAGCAAGAGGAACGCTCTGTCATTGATGGTGTAAGTGCAAACTTGTACAACCACTCTGGAAATCAATCTGGTGGTTTCTCAGAAAATTGGAAATAGGTGTACCTCAAGACCCAGCTATACTACTCCTGGGCATCTACCTAAAAATAAGCTCCACCATACCACAAGGACACTTCAGCCTCAACTTCCTCTGAGATTGTCAGAGGGTGAGGGGAGCAGAGTTAAGGGGCAGGGTTCAGGTGGCTGGGAAAGCCTCAGAATGACTTCCCCGAACAGCTTCAATGAGACAGCTCAACTTTATTCAGGGTGAACAAGGCTATATAGATAATATTGGGGAGTGGGTAGGAGTTTTCAGAGTGGGTATACTTTATTGGCTGACTGGGTCTGAGGTGCTGGGAATGCTTCATTTACATGAAGAGGAATTCTAAGAACCTGCTGAGCAGGTTCTTATCAGGAAAGAGGAAGTTGAATCTATAATCTGAGCAAAGTCTATCCCACTGTCCTCAAAGGTGGGGAAGTAGGGACATGTAGGCTGAGACCAGGGGAGATGGAATGGTCCTAAGATGAGATTGGGGGGGGGGGGGGCATATCCCAACCTTGTTCTTGCTCCAGGCTAGCTCCCCAAGTCCCATGTGCCCAGAGAAGAGGACTGGGGGGGGGGGGGCTGGGAGCAGAAGGTGGGAGGATGACAGAGGGAGAGAATACTGGGAGAGACAACTGGATTGGGGGCACGTCTGGGATGAGCTAGAAACTTAGGACAATGGAAACTGAGGAATCTATGAGGGTGACTCCTAGCAATGGGGGATATGGAGCCTGAACTGGCCATCTCCTGTAACCAGGCAAGACTTCCAATGGAGGAACTGGGACACCAACCCAGCTGCAAAACCTCATATCCACAATTTGTCCTGCCTATAAGACATGTGGCACAGAATTTGAGGGAAAGCCCAACCAATGACTGATCCAGCCTGAAACTCATGCCATGAGAGGGAACCTATCCCTGACACAATCTATGATGTTCTGCTATACTTACAGATAGGAGCCTAGCAAAACTATAATTAAAAAGGCTTTAATCAGAAACTGATGGAAACCAGTGCAGACACCCACAGCCAAACATTAAGTGGAGCTTAGGGAATCCTGTCGATAGTGGGGAGGAAGGATTGAAAGAGCCAGAGGGGTCAAGGACACCTACAGAATCAACTAACCTGGGCCCATAGCAGCCCATAGGGATGCATGGGATGGACCCAGGCAGTCTGCACATATGTAACAGTTTTATACCTGAGTCTTCATGAGGGACTCCTAAAGTGGGAACAGGGGCTATCTCTGACTACATTGCCTGACTTTGGATGCCTTTCTCCTAACCCAGTTGCCTTGTCTAGCCTCTATAGAATAAGATGCATGTAATCTTACTGCAACTCAATATGCCAAAGCTGGCTGATATCCATGGGAGGCCTCCCTTTTCTGAGGAGACAGGGAGCAGGGATGAGTGGGGAAGGAGGGAGGAACTGGGAGGTTGAGGAGGGAGAGGAAGCTGTAATTGAGCTGTAAAGTAAATAATGAATAATATGTGGCTCCTTCTTACACACAGGACTGTCCTCAATAGAAGCAATGACTACAAAATCTGACAGATACTCAGATGCAGAGACCAGAATGGTAGAAGTTCAGAGCCAACCTGTCCTGGGCCAATTTTAGCTCCATTTATTACCTAGCTCTGCATATGGCCTAACGTGTATAAACAGACCCCTAGCTTCCACCTACCAAAAAGAACACCGAGCTTGGTCTTCATCGAAGGCCAGTAGCTAAGATACCCTCCTCTGCCGTAGTCTGCCCACCTGATGAGCCCACCAAGGTCTTTAAAAGGTGCCTCGGCATAAGACTTTCTTTGTTCTGTAAAACTTCACAAAATTGTTACATTAGAACCTGGGGTTTGGGGTAACCTGAATCTATGTACGCAGGTCATGGTCAAGTCATAGTTGGCTCCAGAATAAACCATCTCTTGTCCCCTTTGAGGTACGAGCTCTGTACTTGCATGGGCCATTTCTTGTCCTGTTTTCCCCTAGACACAGGACTAGGGGCTGAGCTGTCCCTTCTCAGTTGAGCAGCACACAGCTCCAGGGAAATTTGTTGATTTCCACTGAAGGGCCAGAGTCTTGTTCAAACTTGGTTGCTTCCCCCTCTACGATCCGTAGCCTCTCCTGGCACCAGTGAGTTAGAACTCTTTTCATAACGTATCTGGGTAAAGATTTGTCAATGTTTTTTATCTTGAATGCTTGTTTTCATTTTATTAATTTTATGCGTTTTTTGCTAATGTGTTTTGTCTTCAGTGTTTATGCTTAACTTGCTGAGGTAGAGAGAGGTACCTAACTTTTTTAATGAAAAGGCCAATATGGGCATGGGGCTTTTTTTTTCTTTCTTTTTTATTTTAATCTTCTCTCATACAATACATCCCAACCAACCACAGTTTCCCCTCCCTCCACTCCTCCCAACTCTCCCCCATCTCCCCTCTCCCAAGATCCACTCAACTGCTCCTCCATTTCCCTTCAGGAAAAGATTAGGCCTCCCAGGGGGATAGCCACTGAATGTGCCATAGGTGTGATGAGAAATTTCTTCCATTCTAATATGGAAATTTATTACTACAATATTTCCTGCAACCACTCTTTTATCTACAGCTCACATTTTTTACACTTTTCATTTTTAATTATGTTTCTGCATCTATATGAGTTATGTACCGGGAGTTCAGGTACCTATGGAAGCCAGAAGAGGGCACTGGATCCCGAGAAACTGGAGAGTCACGCTGTAAACCACCCAACATAAGTGCTGAAAATCAAACTTAGATCCTCTGCAGGAATAGTATGTGCTAGGAACCCTGAGTCATTGCTCAGCTCCTACAAATGTTAATGTGAGTTTTATGTATTGTTTGTCTCTGAATACTTTCAAATTTTTAATATGTTCTCTGAGTCACATGCCATTTAAATGTATATGTTTCCATTCCAAATATTAGAAGAAATTTAAAAATAATCTCTTACTCTGCTTTTAAACTAATTCTGTGGTTAAAGAATATATATTAATAATGGGATTTTTTTTTCAATGTTTGGATATTTGTTATATCCAAAATGTTCATTTTGCATGTTCATTTTGCACATATATTTTGCTCAAGTATGTGTAATGCTCTGTAAATGTCAATTAGTTCAAGTTAGTTAATAGTCATGTTTAAAATATGCAGCAAATTTTAACTTAGTTTTCTCTTCTTTGTTGTGAGTTTTAGCTCTGTGTAGTGTAAGGCTCTGTAATTAGTGTCATAAATGCCATGCACACAGGGTATTCACCTTTCATTATTATTTGACGTAAGCCTTAGTAAAATTCTTTTCTCTAAGTTCTTCACCTGGTAGCATAGCTGGCCCAGCTTCTTATTACTAAAGCACATGGTTTTCATCATTTTGCTTTCTCTAAAACTATGTTTTATACAGATGGACCACAACAAGCTCTTACTTTTTCAATTTGATACTATATGAGGTGACCTGCATGAGACGCTCCCCACAAGTCTCAGGCACTCAAATACTGGGTGGGTCCTTATTTGGTGGCCGTTTGGGCATTAGGACTAGAAGGTGTGCCTGCCAAAAATGCATGTTACTGGGGTTCAGGGAGCTTTGAGGTTTCAAAAGACTCAGATCATTCCCATTCCCAGAATGCCCTCTGCCTCCTGCTCAAAGTTTGAGATGTAAGCTCTCTGCTGTTCCTGCTGCCATGCCTTCCCTTTGCCATCATGGACTCTAACTCACTAGAACCATAAGCCCAATTGAATACTTACAAGTTGCTTTGGTCATGGTGTTTTAGCACAGCAATAGAAAAGTGACTGATACACTACAGTTTCTGTCTTCAAATTCTTCTATTCAAGTCAAATATATTTAATGTGACTAATGGGAGTGACTTAAATCGGTCATCTGATTCTTTGTTTATTTAACAATTGGATTGAGGACATCTCTCTGTCTCTATCTTATTGCCTTTGCATTGGCTTATCATCTATTATCTTCTTTTCCACAGTGGCTTTGACTCTTGTATTATGCATCTTTAACATGACAACTTTAACCACTGTCTTTTCCTACTTCTCAGATGCGGTAACACAGAGGGCAAAGTCCAAGAGCCCACTGAGTAGTAAACACATCCGTCCCTTATGTCAGCTGACACCATTTAAGACTGGGACTTTTTGATCTCCTACATGGCACTTCATTTGCTCTCCATGTCATCGGCAGAAAGCCACATGACTCTCAGTACTGCCCAACAATAAGAGTAAGATCACTCTTCATGAGTTAGCACCTAGGGTCTTAAGAGACATTTTCTAAAATCAAATGAAAATCCTTGAAATTACAAATTATAATAAATCAAAGCGCCAGAGAATATATCCATTGCAGAACAGATCAAATAGAAGAAATAAAGTCAGAGCCATTCTATTTTAAAATACAATGAAAGAACAAGCAAAAAGCAATGAAGAAAACTTAGGAAAAATTCTTCAAAAACAGAAAGAAAAAAAGAAAGAAATGTTCTCATTACGGGCTATTTTAAAAATGCATTGAAGAGGACAAAGGGAAAAGAATGAAGGGAATGAAGGGAATTTTTGATGGCATTGAAAGTGTAGGTATCATGAGTAATGAGGCTCAAGGGGCCTTGAGAATTCCAAGAGGGTAAAAGCTTATTCAAAGAGGTAATGATTTAAAAAAAAAAAAAATTCCAAACCAAGACCACAAAAAATCTAAGTAAACTAGAAGTCACAAGTTATCAGTCAGATTCATACAACTAGTTCTTTCCTAAGATACAGGCCGATGGCTTTTAAAGAGTGAAGACTAAGAGATGATTCTCAAAACAGCAACAACTGAAGGCTCCCTTTCTGCTGACAGGTAATTTCTCAAGCAGAAAGAAGCCTTACAAGCTAAGACAGGGTGACATCACATATCCACAGTGCTAGAGGAGAGACCTGTGAATCAAAAATACTATACCTGGCAAAGTTATGCTGTAGAGATAAGAAGTAAAGACATCCCTGGGCACACAAAACCTGGGGAGTTTACTAACAAAGCATACCCTATAAGAAATGCTAAAGGGAATGTTTCAAGCTAAATGAGGAAGATGCTAAGTGAGTAAGAAGGAAACATCAACATGTATAGAACTCAGAGGTAAGAGTAAGCATCCAGGGAAAAAAAGGGGGGGGGTCAGGTTCAGGTATGGGAAGAGACAGGAGAGAAGTCCAGAGAGCCGGAAGAATGAATAGAAATATGTAGCAGTGGGGGTGGGGAACAGGGAACCACTAGAAAGTTTCAGGGATGGGAGAGGTTCCCAGGACCCAATGGGGATGATACTAGCCGAAATACCCAACAGAGAGTAGGGTAGATAGAACCACTAGATAGGTATGGCCCTGAGTTGAGGGAAGGGGCCACACACCTATCTCAAATATTTTAACCCAGAATTGTTCCTATCTAAAGGAAACTCGGGGAACCAAAAAAATAAATAAATAAAAATAAGAAAATTTAAAAAATTTAAAAAATGGAGCAGAGACTGAAGGAGAAGCCATCCAGAGACTGCTCCACCTTGAGATCCATCCCATCCACAGACACTATTGCTGATGCCAAGAACTACTTGCAGACAGGAGCCCAGTAAGGTTGTCCTCTGAGAGGCTCTGCCAGCACCCGATTAAGACAGATGCAAGACAGACACTCACAGCCAACCATTGGACTGAGCCCGGGGACCCCAATGAAAGAGATAGAGAAGGACTGAAGGAGTTGACAGGGACTGCAACCCTATAGGAAGAACAACAATATCAACTAACCAGACCCTTCAGAGATCCAGGGACTAAATAGTCAACCAAAGAGTACACATGAGTGGGTCCATGACTCCACTACACATGTAGCAGAGGATGGGCTTATCTGGCATCAGTGGAGGGGAGGTCCTTGGTCCTGTGAGGGCTTGTTGCCCCAGTAGGGCAAGCTAGAGGGTGAGGTGGGAGTCGGAGGGTGGGGAGTATCCTCTTAGAGGCAAAGGGGACAGAGAGGGGGTGGAAGTTTGCAGAGGGAGACCGGGAAGGGAGACAACATTTGAAATATAATAAATAAAATAATCAATACAAAAAGAGTAAGCATCCAGTTAATTCAAAGTTCTATGCTACCATAAACATGGAATATAAACCTGTCACACACAACTTGAAGAGTATAATATATCAAGAGCAAGACAACATGGGAAAGTAAAGGGGGAATTAAAGGTTAGAAATGGGGGAGAAATAGTGCAAGTGCCAAGAAGTTTTCTCTATTTTCTGTTATTCTTCTACTTTTCCCTCGATTCTAAATAGCCATTATTTCAAAACGCTTGCTATAACCAAAGGATGAACTTTAAAGGGCATTACGGTAACCACAAAGCAAAAATGTTTAACATACAGACTGAAAAAGTAAGCTAGGGATCACAGTAGCACATAATTAGAGAAAAACTACTTACCCACAAAGTTAGGCTTTATTCACTGGTAATTGCTTTAAATGTAAATGGCTCAAATTCTCAAAATTAAGTCAGTGATTGACTGGATTAAAATACAGCACCCAACTCTATGATACTCACAAGAATTTCACTTTATCTCTAGGAATACAGGCTGAAAACAAAGGAGTGCTATAAGGCATTCTATGTAAATGGAATAAAAAGCAGGTAGTAATAGTCACAGGCACATAAAATAAAATTTAAAAATCTCCAAACAATCACTAACATTGTACTTCAAAGAACTAGAAAAACTAATGAAACTCAGACTTAGCAGAAGGAAATAAATAACAACAACAACAAAAAAAAAAAAAAAAACCCAGAGTAGAACTAAATGAAGCTAAGAAGCAAGAGCACCATACAAATGGATGGACCTAGAACCATGCAAGAAAAGAATTGACAGGGTAACCAAGAAGAGCAGAGAAAACAAGACTAGAATATCTTGTCTTCTAGAAGTTACCACAGAACACTAAACCCTAGAAGACAGAACTCCTGAGCAGCTGCTATGATCTACAGGTCTGAGAAGAAGGAAAAGGATAGAAGCTCTCAGACTCAAAGAGAAAGGATAAAATTTAGTCTCCACATAAATGCCAGAGAGCATGATGGCCAGCCTTTAAGTCCAACTCACAGAATGCAAAGGTAGGGCACCCCATAAACAAGCTGGCTAGCAAGATCGGCCATATTGGGGGCTAATAACAGATGGACGAAGACAGAGTGAGGAAGGAAAGCCACGCCCCGGGGAATTCAGAATGAAATGACTTTCCTCCCTGTAGGAGGCCAGTGGAAGATAGAGTGTAGGGTACAGGTTAGAGGAGGGGACTCTGAAGTCTTTAGTCAAAGTAGATCGTTCATAGATTTGTCATAAACACATGTCTTAAGAAGTCATATGCAAAGCAATAGTGGGAGCCTACTATGAAACATGACTGTGATTAATCCATTATTTATAGCCAAATCCCAGACACTACCACTGAGAAACAGATAAATTATCCTCAATGATGTTTTATTTTAACTAGCCAGTTATGATTGTAAAGAGAATCTGAAAATTATGAACGTGAAAAAAATACTACCTTAGAAGACTAAAAAAAAAAAGTAAACGTTACTTGAAAAGTTCCATCATTTTAAAAACAAAGATAAATGCTTGAAAAAAAAAAAAAAGTACATGCAGAAAACAAAAAGTCACAAGTGAACATTAACAAACCCAACCTAGCCACCCAAGACACCATCTGTAGATCCCAAAGAAAAGCCATTCGGTAAAAGTTGACATGTAGCCATGATTTTTAAAACTTACTTTAAAACGGGAGGCTAAATGGCTTTTACACCAACTCCATCGTGAATATGGTTCCTAATCTTAGGAAGTCAAGTCTTTCCTTTCAGATCAAGAATAATGTAAGATTACTTTGATTTTTGCTCACTACAATCTTAGGACAGAGTAAGCTCGTTAAAAGAAGTAAAATTTGTAGCACCCAAATGACACGACTTTACATGCAAAAAAACAATCGGAAAACACTGGGGCCATGAGATGGCTCAGTGGGCAAAGTCACTTGCTTCATACATGACCACCTGGGCTCCAGGGATCTACGTGACAGAAGGAAAGAAACGACTTCTGAAAGTTAACCATGTCCTTCTCATGCACCCTGTGGCATACACGTACACATACACACACGCACATGGACATGCACACACATGTACACACAAGTCAAGAAATAAGTGTGAAAGAATTAGGACATCATATTATTATCTTACTAATTATTAATAATGAGTTCAATCAACACGGAGAACAATCCCTAATGTAAGCCATGCACTTCAGTTCATAATGAATCATGATTGCTTCATAAATTGTAAAAAGTACCACCCAACACAAAATGTTAACAATAGTAATGGAACTGAAGAGGTATGGTGAGGGAATACCTGGAAATCATCCTCTATACCTGTATCTGTAAGGTGAAAACTTGTAAAAAACAAGAAGAAGGAGAAGGGAGGAGGGGGAAGAGGAGAGGAGGAGGAGGAGGAGGAGGAGGAGGAGGAGGAGGAGGAGAAGGAGAAGAAGAAGAAGAAAAAATCTGTGCATGTAAAAAAATAAATTTAGGTAATTATAATTCAAAAATCTTTCAAAAAGCCAATAACAAAAAATAGTAATAATTTCATACTTGTGGTTTGAATGAGAATGGCCCCTCGTAGACTCATATATTTGAATGTTTAGTCACCAGGGAGTGGAACTATTGAAGAGATTATAAGGATTAGGAGGTGTGGTCTTGGGGGTGGGCTTCGAGGTTTCCTCTCTGTCTCTCTCTCTCTCTGTCTCTCTCTGTCTCTCTCTGTCTCTCTCTGTCTCTCTGTCTCTCTCTCTGTCTCTCTCTCTGTCTCTCTCTCCTCTCTCGTCTCTCTCTCTCTCTCTCTCTCTCTTCACCCCCGCCTTGTGGCCTGCAGGTCACAGAGTAGCTCTCAGCTACTTCTCCAGCACCATGTCTGCCTGTATTCTTCCAAGCTTCCCCCCAAAGATGGACTGAACCTCAAAAATTGTAAGCCAGACCCACTTAAATGCTTTCATTTGTAATGATTGCCTGGATCATAGTGTCTTTCCCAGCAATAACAAAGGCAGTACATATAGACATTAACCGCATTTCTGTATATCTACAACATACATTAGAGCATTAAAATATTAACATTGGCAAAATTAATAGACCTAGAAATAAATACCAAAGTTATGGAAGAACTCCAGGGGGGAAAGAAAACGTGTAAGTTTTCAGGAGGCTAGAAGAATTATTTGAAAAAATAAGATAATATTATTCCATACTCATTGAATGGAATGTTTTACATAATAAAAATGCACATGACACTGAAAACATCAGTCCTTCCAAATGAATCAATTAATTACTTAAAGCCATGTAGGAACTCTATAAAAGGCTGTTTGCAGAGCAAATTGTGACACAGTGCTGGTCTATCTATATGACAGAAAATCAGATTGTATCCCTTTTTATACTATATCAAAATTAGTTGAGTTGCATATATTTGGAGATAAATCCTTACATATGAAGACATCTGTGGTATACTGCTAGCAATTCTTATATATAGCTGCCATTTATCATCTTTATACATTTTAAAAATAATAGAGAATATCGATTCAGATAAATACTCATAAACAACTTCACACTGGCCAACTGTATAATCAACATATAAACTTTATCTGGACGAATCCTGACTCTGTCTTAGTGTTAAAGAAACATCGGACTCCGCTGTGACATAGCACAGGCTCTCGAGAGTCAGAAAATGGATGGAGCTCTGTAATCAGTCCATTGTATAATGAAAGAATGATAACGCTTAGAAACAAATGTCATTCACACCTTTTTGCCGCCTGACAGTTGGAAAGCACAAATCAAGCACGTGCATGATCAGAATTAATTATCAGCTCCCTGGATAAAGCTACAGCATGCATCTTTGGTTTTCTTTATAGAAAATCAAAATTCTTACATGAATAGATACGCAACATCATGAGGTCTTAGGGTAAGATAGGACTGCTTCCATTCTAAAAAACTACGCATAATTCATCTGCTTCACCAACTGTAGAGATCTTATTCTTATCTGACCACAACTCCAATGAGGACAATACAACAGTCACCTTGAGTTGGACAAACACCTAAAAACAGAAGAAACCAATATACACAGTTAATCTCTCTGATTTTATAATGCCCTAGGCCAGAAAATATTTTCAATTTTTCACAAATCCATACTCTGTTTATATGCATGGCTTAATTATTCAGAAATGTCACATCAAGTTAGTACAAAAGATCATTTCAAAATGAAAACATTCTGGTATAAAAAGGAAAATACTTACTGAATTTATAAGATTGATAATTTCAATGATTTTATTTGTTACAATCATGCTGTCAGAGCCCAAGTAATCATACTAAAAGACAGAAATAATTTTATAATTAAAATACTATTTTTGTATGATGGTTTGGGTACTTATATCTACTATCTGAAGTTTGATGATGATATAGAATTCAGTATTTCAAATAAGATACACAATTCTCAATGTGAGACTATTACAGAACACGTTTGTACAATACATACAATACACATTCACAAACACACACACACACTGTGTTGAATATGGATTGACCCGATGACATCTTGTAGGTCCCATGATTTTAAACACATCCTCTGGCCTTTCCCAAAAGTCTAATAAATCAACTATTGATCTGTTCTCCCTCAAATCTTCTTACCTCTGACTTCAATTCTGATTCCTAGCACGTTCTACCGTGTTAAGACTGGAACTGCTAACATGTGTTGTCTGTATTCTCTATGATATTCCACAGCGTGATAATCAAATATGGACCATCAGACCAAAACCTGGAAAATACATTTATCCTAAAAGCCATATAATTTTTTGTTTATGGGAGTTGTCATGGTTTGAATATCTTGGCCAGGGAGTGGCACTATTAGGAGGTGTGGCCTTGTTGGAGTAGGTGTAGGTGTGTCACTGTGGGTGTGGGCTTTAAGACCCTCACACTAGTTGCCTGGAATCAGTATTCTGCTGGCAGCTTCAGATGAAGATGTAGAACTCTCAACTCCTCCTGCACCACGGCTTGCCTGGATGCTGCCATGTTCCCATCTTGATGATAATGGATTGAACCTCTGAACCTATAAGCCAGCCCCAATTAAATGTTGTCCTTAGAAGACTTTGCCTTGGTCATGGTAGTCTGTTCACAGCAGTAAACCCTAACTAAGACAGGAGTCAAGGATCTAGAGACGTCTTCCTATCAGGAAACAACAGAGTGGGGGAGGGGCAGCACCAAACTTCTGTGTTTTATGCAGTACACACAGGTGTGCCAGCCTCTGCTGCCAGTAAAACATTATAGGACTTCAGGCTTACAGAACTGTCTCTTAATAAGGTGATCTCGACTATTTGGTTTTCAGTTAGCCAAACTGTTAATACTGCGCTAACTATGACCGGAAGTGAGAAGACTGGAATGTTCCAGTTCCCTCTAACCTGGGCCATCACACATTCACACAGAATATTTTAAAAGGACACCAAAGTGTGTCAACATTTTGAAACTCTTTTAAAATGTTTCTTAGATTATTATATTATTATTAAATTTTACTGTATCTTAGTGTTTTGCCTGTCTGGATCCTTATACACGCATGCCTTGTGCCCTCAGAGGTCAGAAGAGGGCACTGGATCCTCTGGAACTACAGTTACAGAGGGTGTCAGTCATCACATAGATGCCGGAACTCAAACTGGGTCCTCTGGGAGAGGGACAAGTAAGTGTTCTTAATTGCTCGAAGTCAACTCTCCAGTCCCTCACCAAATACATAAATGAAAAGCAAAGACACATACCAAAGCTTTGTCCACCACAATAGTCATCTCTAGATAGAGGGGAAACAGGTTTTTTAAAGGTGACTTTGGCTAGAAAGAAACAAAAGCACACAAACATTTAAGTTTTCATAATGTAGTTACTTGGAATTCTTTGTTAAAGCTATTAGGGGAACACTCGGGGCAAGCGCTTGTGGGGTCGTACAGCTGGACAAGCTGCTATATAGTGCTCTGGTGTTATAGCGTGGAATTTAGTAAGGAGAACATTGATTATGCAGTCACCCATTAATCAACAGCTTCTGACTTCTCAACTCCTCCTATACTAAAGTTGGATCGAAGCACCCATGTGCTTTTTCAACCATCTATTTGATCTGAATGCCAGAATGGATTAAACTAATTCTTGACTGTAAAGACGTTGAAGACCAAGAAACTAGGGTTGTGTTTCATTCCTTTCTGTATCATGTGACTGTAACATCTCGCAAGGGGCAGGTCTGCTTCCCCTGGCTCCTCATCAGAGCTGCTGCTCAGTAACTGCATGGGAAATTCTATGGTGCCAGTTCAGTCCAGGCTGCCTCTGACTGCCACGTGTGCCGTTGGAGCGCCAGCTTGTGCATATCCTGCCAGCACCCCATACAGCAAGAGACACAGGAAGAGACTCTTAGGGAATAAGGCAATCCGTTGCTTTAGTGAAAAACAGAAACAAAAACAGCTACGAACTTTCAGTAAAAGCCCACCGTGGAAACCCAGCACACTGGCGTCAGTGAGAGCGGTGGTTCATGTTTCTGCGGGCTTATTGGTACCAGAAATGGCAATGCCAAATTGTCCTCAGTCAATTACGGCTATGCCCCCTGCCTTCCAAAAGGGCTTGCAACAAAGAGCTATTCCATTCCTCCTTATTGGAACTTTCACGGAGTAGTCTTTGTGGAAGACATTTGTAAAAGCACATCTCAAGGTAAATACACCAGCTGCAGTCATGAGCAAGAGACAGAAGGCAGGCTGGGGGACAACATGAGAAAGAGGCTGATAAGGAGAGCATAAAGTAGGAATGGGAAAAAAAGGCTTTGAAAAATCTCAAGCATCCATACTAGAAAATCTAGACGGTCACACATGGCCCAAGACTAGCTAACACAAGCTAGGAAATACCTCAAAATGCTGCTACGTTTTCTGCCCTAGCAAAGCTTGGAGCTCTGTGCAAACAAGCATGAAATCCAAGAAGCTGCCACAAATAACCCGAGTAAGCATTCTGGATACACTCAAGCACAGTAAGTCCCAAAACACAAGGGCTCTGGCCCTTTCCCTCCCTTTTGGACTGGCCATATCATAACCCCTTTGCACACAGGGACTCTCCAGCTGCTCCCACATGGCCCCTAGATTGATGTCGGCTACCTGCTTCCACGTTCCCAGCCTTCTACAACTCAGGTTACCCCAAAGCCCCGTGATTGTTTGCCAAGGAGCATCACGTGCTCCCAGGAACAATCCCCCACTTTAAAAAAAAAAAAAAAACATCAACCAAGTGACAGTAACTAATCCACCCCTTCAGGAATAATTATAAATGTTAACGATCTCCATTCCCCCAATAAAAAAGACACAAGACTAATAGATTGGATTAGAAAACAGGATCTATCTTTTTGCTTCCAAGATATAACCTTAAGGAAAAAGGATGGAAAAATTATTTCATGCAAATGGAACTAAGAAACATATAGGCAAGGCTATCCTAATAGCTGACAAACCAGACTCAGTCTGAAGAGGTTAGGAGGGGACACTTCATACACTGGGTAAACATAGCACATCTCCTTCGCCCAAGACTCAGACCTGGAAAGACAAACAGAGCATGCTCCTTGTCGTGAAAGTCAGAGGGAGACATTAATTCTTTTCCACCATATTTTTAGATGCCCCTAACAGAGCTGTCAGGCATGCCCAGATAAGATTGTTCAGGGAACACCTCAAACAAAGACACGGTTGTTCTTCGTAAGTATAGGTCTGAAGGAGAGGTGGGATTGTGACCCAGGCCATGGTGACATAAATAACCACACTTGTACAAGAGCACAGGTAGTACAGGATGCACCTCTGTGTCCTCTTGTCCTGCATTAAACAAAGCCATAAGAAATGGCCTTACCACATCATACTTTTTAAGTTAATTAGAACTAATAAGTGCTTTGGAAGTAATGAAATACACAGCATGCACCTTTTTATTGATTAAAATGCCATAGTTCGTTGGCATCTCTATGTTTCTGCTGTTTTTGCTAAACATCAATTCCTTCTCCTCGTTCCCTAGCTTATAAATAATATGTTGAGATGACGCTGTAGACTCCAGGGGCTCGATTCCGTAGGACACGTTCTCAAACTGCAGGAGTCCTCTGCAACAGTAAGAATAAAACCGTAAAGTGCTTTTTAGAAATCTATGATTATGGCATTCTGGTAACACTCATTAAAATGATAAGAGGTGGACAGTGTTTTCAGCCCAGTATTTTGTTCCAGAATCTTAGAGAGAATAATTTCTCTTACACAAGAATCCAATTTTCTATTTCTTTTTTCCTCTTTTTTTTTTTTTTTTTTTGTTGTTGTTGTTGTGTAGTTATAAGACTAAGAAAACAGTTCTAAAGTTTTTAGGGGTGCGGTGTAACAGCAGTCAATAGCTTCCCTGTGTTTCAACCAGGGACGATGTAACAGTACAGTAACCTGAAATGTTAATAAATTTCTCTCAGGTTTGCAGAGCTTGAAAAACAGATCACAGAGCTTTTATTATTTAAAAAAAAAAAAAATGTACATCCGTAGATTTACTAGTGAAAATAAAATGTGGCAACGTTTGGAAAATGATACTTATTCGTTATTGTTGGGCGTATAATTGAAAAAGAAATCAAAAGCCTGATTCTGACGAGTTGATCGGCTTGCAGACCTCTGCTTCCCTGAATTGAGGTAGCCCAGCAGGTCGCTGCTATCTGAGAAACTGGCTTCAGGCTGAGAAACTCAAGGTTCCACACAGGAAGCTCAGAAAACATTTGGAATAACTAAAGTATACACTAAAAACAGAGGTGGAGGATTCTGACAAGATTGAAACCTCTCCAAAGCAGAAAAGAAAAAAACAAATAATTCAAGATTTAAAGTAATCACTTTGTTATTATTTAAAAAAAAAAAAAAAAAGAAATATTACAACGATGTGACTTGCCTCCTTGCTGTAAAGATAATTTTCACAAGAGAAAGCAAGACTCGTTTATGTTTATTTTACTTTTTGTTTCCAAACTGTAAGATACATAGTAGGTGTTGTAAAAATTTCTATTTGCTGAAAAAGATAATTCATCTTGAACCTTGCTCCTGCGACCTAGAACATTCCATTGACATTTCTGTTGTTAGGAGAACAACAAGGATATTAGGACATCTAAATCCTCCAGATGTTAAAGAATCATCTCCAGCCTGAATAGTGAGGGGGAGAGAGAGCCCAGACCACTGTGAGAAACCTGCCCCAGCTGCTCGGGAATGGAAGTGGAATACATTCGCCATGGCCAAACATCACAGCCCAAGTGGGAGAAAGTGAATAACCTCAGTCCAGAGCACGTGCTGAGGGTGACCATAGAGTTCGGATAGCCTTTGACGTGTCCTTGATAATAGCACTGAGCCTGGGGGGAGGAGAAACAGTAAACTGGTTACTGAGGATGGAACAAGGCTTTCCAATAGTTTCCTGCTTTGAAACTAGACACAAGTGACTGGATACTGTGCACACATGCACGATCCACAACAGTACACGTGAAGTGATACTCAGAAAGTCTCCAGAATTGTTTTTCCCCCGATGAATGGATTTAAGACATGAACTAAAAGCCCTGGGAACCTTGAAAAACCATGAAGTGCCACCTAGAGAAGTAGGTTAGATTGTGAGACTCTGGAAGTTTAAAGGGCCAGGTAGGGAAGGAAAGGGGGACTTGGGAGCCATGCTAACACAAAGCGTGTCACCTGAAAGGGCAGAAGCATGGAGGAGATATGAAGAGGACAGGAAGGGAACGGTGCTCCACACAAATTCACTAGACAATACGTTTCCAGAAGAAGAAAGCCCAAAGGGAAGCGATAGTAAATACACAGAAAACACACATCCATATTAAAATGTTTCAGCACATCACGTTACTCGATAATAAATCAAGCGTTCAGATTTCTCAGGTCTGAACAGCAAGGTTGGCCGAGGGACAGAAAACACACGCAGAGCATAGGAGAACTGACGTGTGTATGTGTGCAGTGGGCAGTGGGTGCGAGGGGTTTTGATCTGTGCTTCTGTGCTCTCAGGTCCTTAATCTGCACATTTCATTTTCATTTATATCTATGATCTCGGGAGGACAGGTGGAGCAATAGTCTACAGGGAGTACCCGTGGAAAGCCGTCAGGCAACTAATATAACTCTGCCAAGACGTAGGAGGCACGTTATGACCAAACAATAAGTACCTGAAGAGTATCCTCTATGGGTCCTGAGAGCCTTGTGTGTTAGAAAACCAACCACTCAGTTATTTTAAAGTTCTTTTGAAAATTCATAAAATAACTTAAATCTTACCGGAATGTTTGAAGAATGAAAACTCGTAGATCCTTGATTATACATATAAACCATAAAACGATTTGTTAAAAAATATCTAAGCAGAGAAAAAGAGAGAATTCTGAGTTACTCTTTGAGAAACAGAGCAATCATCAGTAAACTCTGCCCCACCCCATGTTTCTGTAAATAAAACTTTATTGGAATATAGCCAGGCCCATCAACTTGAACATGCTCTGGGGACATTCCAGCTACAGCTGCTGGAGGTAGTAAGTCGTTTGGGCAGAAACTGGAGGGCCTTAAAAACTCCAGAGCTCCAGAGAAAAAGGCAACTTTTGACATAATAGTAGCATTTTCTTTGACATATTACACTATATGCAAAATAATATACATTTACTCCAAATAATTTCCCCAACTTGATTGTTTTTTTATTTTTCAAAAAGAGTTCTTTTTTTATGTGTATGTATGTGTCTGAATGGACTTGTGCACCAATGTGTGTAGGTACCCATAGAAGCCAGACAGTATCCTATCGCCTAGAACTAGGGTTATAGGTGGTTATGGGCCATTTAAGTACTGAGAACCAAGGCCAATTCTTTTGCAAGGGCAGTAAGCACTCCTAACCACTGACCCATCTCTCCAGCCCACTAGCTCCTTTTCATAAAGGGAAGAGGCTGCGAGATGGGTAAAGCCATTTTTCTACTTACAGAGATATAAACTGGATGAAGGATTGTGAGAATTTTCTTCTCCTTTATTCTAATATATATGATATAAATATCCATTACTATATATTACATATTAATTTATTTATATCTATTATATAATACATAGATATATTATATATTATGTAATGTACAACATAATATATATTATATATAATATTAAATGTTTTTATTTTTATTTATGACTATTATATATTTAACAAATGTGTTTTTATTTATTTATGATTATATAATATGTAATATATAAAATATATGAATATACATTATTATAGATATTTATTATATATTTTTATTATTATAACATAAATAGATTGTATATAGCTAAAATATATAAAATAAAATGAGTAATATATAATATGTATGTGTTATACATTGTACATAATATATAATATGTATATGATATATATTATACATAATATATAATATGTGTATATTATACATTGTACATAATATATAAATATGTATGGTTTTGATAATGTGTTTGAAGAAAATTAACTCCTATTATCCTTAGTATCTGTGCTGAAACTCAAGTCTAAGCCCGGCCTTCTTGGGGTTCCATGTTCTGCAATACTCTGTTGTTTCCATTTTACTTCCTCCCTTTACACTTCCTCCTGCTTCAGTGACCACCCAGTCTGCTGCTTTCAGTTCTCCACTGAGCCTGGTCACACAAAAGCTAGCAGTGGTGCCCTCCACGCGCCCTAGTGGTGAGGTCTGAGTGTCAGCGAGCTTAAGGCTAGCAGTGACTGACGACTCTTGGACAGCGGTTCTCCTGGCGTCCCGGGCAGCTCACCCTTCCTCCTGCGCTCCTTCCTGTCTGTGTATATTCACCTCCTGCATCCCAGTGTTACCCGTCATCCTCACATGTTTCCATGGCATCCGGTTATGTTGCTTTTGCTTCTCACATTGAAACTCATCCCCACCTCTATTTGTCGTATTTTGTTCATTTCAGTCATGGTAAAAACAATAGAGACAGCAGACCGTTCTAACGAGAGCTGTATCGCTATTTCTGTTACTCTGCCGCTGTTTACAAGTAAAGAGTTTCAAAGAAATAAAATGAAATGCCAAGCTAAAGAATAAGAAAAAAAAAGTCACCTTTTCTGGAGGTGCACAGTGTACTGCTTCTTGTTTATTGGAATAACATAGGATATCTGTTCCTAGAGAGTCCAGAAAAACGGAGTGAGAACAGATTTTGAGAAGGAGCAAACAGCAACTCAAGAATCAACCAACCTCACCAAGCATGTTTCGAACAATTCAGAAAATCACGGTGCACTGCCTATGTTAAAAATCTGCAATCATGTACTGAAAAATGCTTAACTTTTCACATAACCCATTCATTGCCACACAGACAAGCCACTCTTGATTCACACTGCATTAGCAATCTCCACGTCGCTGAATCTTAAACGCCTAGGAAAGAAGAACCTGTGCTGTCTGAAGTCTCTTCATAGCATCGTGGAAGCCGGAAGCACTCCGTCGAGGGCATCCTAGTTGCCAGTAACACTCTTCGCCTACACTGCGATGGTGCACCAAGCATACATTCCCTTCACTTGCAGAATAAATGGAGACAGCACGATGCTTTAGAGCAAGCAGAGGGAGGCCACAGGCAGTTTGTTGAACAAGAGTGTTAGATTTATGCAGCAGCTGAATGCCTACTCTCAGTGCCTAAGATGTTCCGCTCCCAGGTAAGAGCAAGTTGACGGCGGAACAAGACCTTCCAGAGACCATCTCTCCACAGAAATATCTGCCTCTGGAAGCCAAGGAAAACAAAGCACGGGCGGGGCTCAGTACCTGGTTTTATCCTTATAATATGAAAAGATGTGGCAAAGAAGGCAGGAAGGAAGAGGTACCTATTCACAGCACACCTTACACAAGTCCAGGTACTGTGGTGTGGAGAGGCTCCTGGTTCACAGAAGGAAGAAGCTAAGTCCAGACTTTCATACTCAAGTAGAATACCAGGCCCAGAACTGTGAACCCGGTGGTGCCCGATTCCAAGTTAGCATCTTCGGATTGAGTTTCTGAGATGGATCTTAGCCAGGAGCTAAGGAGAGCTTTCATCGTGTGTGAAGAAGAACCAAAGCATGGGGGAAAACGAGACTGCTGCAGTCCTGGTGAAAGCCCTGTGCTTCATCCTGGAACACAGGACCAGACCTGATGGTACAACCGGCACCAGAGAGAACCCAATGGCCCCAGTGCCTTTGACTTCTTCAGTACCTATATTAAATAGACTTTCTTCAAAATGAATTGCACTCTAGACAATAAAGCAAGTCTTTAGAAATACAAGCTAAGGAGTTGGAGCTATGGCTCAGTGGTTAAGAGCACTTGTTCTTGAAGAGGACTCAGGTTTGATTCCTGCCACATCGTGGCTCACAAACATCGATAAGTCCAGTTCCGGGGAATCTGATGCCCTATGACCTCTGTGGGCACCAGGCATACATCTGGTACACAGTTACACGTGCAGGCAAACACCCTTACACATAAAATAAATAAATCTAAAAGTAAATACAAGATGAAATTGAAAGACTTTTCTTAAAAGTCAGCGGACCATAATTGAATGAAGCAGAAGTCAGCATGAGGAGAAAACTCAGGAACTATAGAAACAAATGGAGATGAAATAATAAGAGTTTGAACTAACCGTGGGTTAGGGGCGCAGTTAAGAAAGGGATTTCAAAATCCTAGAATGAAAATACAATCTAGAAAATCTGTGACGTACAGCAATGATGGCTGTCATAGTTGCTCTTCTATTGCTGTGCAGACACCATGACCAAAGCAGCTAGAGTGTATGGGGATCTACAGTTTCAGAGGGCGAGTCAATGACTATCATGGCACCAGGAAGTCAGGCACAACTCTGCAGCAGTAGCCTGGTCCTGAGAGCCCATACCCTGAGAAGGACAACCAGGAGGCAGAGAACTCACTGGCATAGTGTGGGCTTTTGAAACCTACACAACACACACACACCACACACACACACACACACACACACACACCCAGTGACACATCTCCAATAAGCCACATCCCGACTTCCCCAAACTGTTCCACCAATTGGAGACTGAGTATCTGAAATATGCAAGTCTATGAGGGCCATTTCATTCAAAGCAGCCCAGCACAAAACGAAACAGACAAACAATAACAACAGCAAAACCATCTGGAGAGATGGCTCAGAAGTTAAGAAGACTCGCTTCTCTTCCAGAAGTCCTGAGTTCAGTTCTCAGCACCCACATTGGATGGCTCACAGCTGCCTGGAACTTCAGCTCCGAGGGATGTGACACCCTCATCTGACCTCTATGGACACCTGCATGTACACGGTGCATACACACTCACACATATATAGACGTAATAAAAAATATTTGAAAAAATATGGTGATTTAAAAGAAATCAGAAAGACTTCAAATAAGAACCTAATGGTTTACATGAAAGTCTAATTTTAAAAAATGTGCCATCAAACCCAAAATTAGTAGAAGCAAGAAACAATACCAGAGCTAATTTTTTTAAAAAAAAAATTGAAAAATAAAAAACTTTTCAATCATTTGATTATTAAAACAAAACAGATTCTTTGGTGAAATAAAGATTGATAAACCCTTAGTAAAATTAGAGGAAAATACAAAATAATAAAATTAGAAACTAAAATGGGGATATTACAACAGATACTACCAAAATCCAAAAGATCACTAGGAAATATTTAATGTATTTCAATATATTCCCACAAATAGATACATTTATAGACTAAGATAAAATAAAACATCTATCAACAAGAAACTAAAAGCAGACATTCCACCAGACCCTTCAAAAGGAACAAGCACCCTCCTCAGACAAGTCAATAAGACAGAGAATGGGGAATGCTTTGAAACTCACTCACAGAGCCAGCAGTATCCAGACAACAGAACCAGGTAGGAACACAACAGAAAAGAAAACCAAACACCGATTCAGTTGATGACAATGGATACAAAGATCCTCAGGAGCATACTTGTAGACCAATTCCCAGCATCACTTACCAACATCATACACCATGATCAGCTAAGTCTCCCTCTGGGAATGGAAAGGTGGATATCAAAGACGGAAGTCAATAAATGTAGTATACACATAAGTAGAATCAAAGGCAAAAATCACATAGCGTTCTGTGATTACAGCTCAAGGTTAAAGCATGTACTGCTCTTTCAGAAGACCTGAGTTCTGTTCCCAGCATCCTTGTCAACTGGCCAGAGTTGCCTGTAACTTCAGCTCCACAGAGATCCAACACCTCTGGCTTTATGTGCATATAGCCACAAACAGACACATGCAGTTTTAGTTAGGCTTACTATTGCTACGATGCAACACCATGACCAAAAGCAAGTTGGGAAGGAAAGGGTTGTTTTGGGCTCATAAGTCCACATCATGGTCTATCACTGAATGAAGTCAGGACAGGAGCTCAAATATGATTGGAACCTGGAGGCAGGAGCTGATGCCGAGGCCATGGAGGGGTGCTGCTTACTGGCTTGTCCTCATGGCTTACTCAGCCTGGATTCTCTATAAGAATCTAGGATCACCAGCTCAGGGATGGCCTCACTCACATTAATCACTAATTAAGAAAATGTTCTGCAGGCTTGCTACAACTTGATCTTGTGGAGGTGTTCCATCATTTGGGGTTCCTCTTCCCACATGACTTTAGCCTGTATCAAGTTGATGGAAAATTAGCCAGCACAGTTAACCCCTTGCCACCTTGACACACAACAGTTTTTTTTTTGTTTGTTTGTTTTTCGAGACAGGGTTTCTCTGTGTAGCCCTGACTGTCCTGGAACTCACTCTGTAGACCAGGTTGGCCTCGAACTCAGAAATCCGCCTGCCTCTGCCTCCCAAGTGCTGGGATTAAAGGCGTGCACCACCACTGTCCGGCCAACACACAACACTTTTTAAGACACAGCCTTTCCTTTTTGTTGTTGTTCATTCCAAAGATCTCAGATTAATAAATGTCACAAATGTAAAACAGATTACAAACCCTAAAGTTCCTCAGTCTTTACTAATACAAACACATCAAAAGTTCATTCTCTGAAAAAAAAAAAAAAATCCCAAGTCGCTTTTCTTTTAAAAATTCAAGGTATCTCGACAGTATCCCCAATAAAATAAAAAAAAAATGTATTAAATACTTTCTTACTTCAAGAGGGAAGAACCAGGGCACAGTCACAATCAGTTCAAAGCAAAACCAGACTCCAACAGTGCAAATAACTCAACATCCAATATCAGGGACTCACTCACTGTCTTCTGGACTCCTCCAAGGACCTTGGGTCGCTTCTCTGCAGCACACACAGCTTGTCTTCTAAACTCTGGCGGGCTCCATTCCGCCTCTGCTGCTGTTCTGGGTGGTCATCCTATGCTACTTGGATCTCCAGAATGCTGGGCTCACATGCGACTGGGCTATACTTTCAACAGTAGCCTCTCTTGGGCTTTCTTCATGGACTGCAACCCTGCCACACAGTGTCAGGCCCCAGCTGCTCTCCATGAGCCCTTCACACCTTCAAAATCAGTAACATAGGGGTGACTTACACTACGAAATCTGGCTGCCAGAACAAGTACAGAAGAACACAGCTTCTGTATGCTTACCCTGAAGAAACGCTGCCCAGAAGATATCACCTCAGTGATGCTGGTCTCTTCTTAATCACCTCTAATTCCTTAACTCCCCCCGATAAATTTATTATTGTCCCAGTAAAGCAAAGGTTTTTATTTTATTGACTCTGATCTCTTGTTAACCACAGCAGATTCTTCAGCCCTAGCTAACCAGAATCAGAGTCTCAACTCAAAATATGTATCAGCCCCGCAAAGAGTCTATAAGTGACTCTCAAACATTCCTCTACTTCACAAGCCGGGCCTCCATCGCCTGTACTTCTCTCAACACTTACCTTCCAAGCTCCACTGAACAACTGACCATGCTGTGGTGACCCCCGACCATAAAATTATTTTTATGGTTGCTACTTCCTAACTGTAATGGCTCATAATTGCTACTGTTATGACTGACTCATAATGTAAGCATCTGTGTTTTGCGATGGTCTTAGGTGACCCCTGTGAAAGGGCCATCCAACCCACGAAGAGGCCACAACCCACAGGTTGAGAAACCGTTGTCTCAGAGTGTCAAGTTACCAACGGACTATGACAGTCCCACATTTCATATGCCCTAAAACGTTGCATTAGATGGTAAAAATATGTACAATTAACAGTTGGAAAAAAATGAACCGGGTAACCACTGCTAATCAACTTCCATGAGAGAAATTGCGGGCCTCCCAGTTTTAGAGGCTGGACACCCCAGTAGGAGGGCAGCTCTGTCAACTCCAGGTCCTCTTTGCCCTCCTTTTGTTCCCTATGACTCTTCTGTGTAGTCTCTTCCTCCTCTTAGAGGTTATGATGGTGAAGGGTTTGTTTGTTTGCTTGCTTGCTTGTTTGCTTTGACAACTTGACACAAGCTAGAGTCCTCTGGGAACATGGAACCTCAATGGAGAAAATACATTCATCAGAATAACCTGTAGGCAAATGCCATAGGCTTGTAAACTTGATCTTTTGTTCTTTTTCTCTTCCCATATGTTTGATGGTGAACGTTTGGTTTTTGCTTTCTGTGTGTGCTTGGCTGTCTGGACTACTCTGGACCAGGCTGGCTCGACTCAGAAACCACTGCTTGCCCCCAATGTGGATTAAACGTGCGCACCATGTCCGGCCAACACAAACACTTTTTAAGACATAGCCTTCCTTTTTGTTGTTGTTCATCCAAAGATCTCAGATTAAAATGTCACAAATGTAAAACAGATTACAACTTAAAGTCCTCAGTCTTTAAATACAAACACATCAAAAGTTCATTCTCGAAAAAAAAATTCCACGTTTTTTAAAAATTCAGGTATCTCGACAGTATGCCCAATAAAATCAAAAATGTATTAATACTTCTTCTTCAGAAGGAAGAACAGGGACAGTCACAATCAGTTCAAGCAAAACCGATCAACAGTGCAAATAGCTCAACATCCAATATCATGGACCACTCACTGTCTTCTGGACTCCTCCAAGGACTTGGTCGCTCTCTGCAGCACACACAGCTTTCTTCTAAACTGGCGGCTCCATCGCCTTTGATGCTGTCTAGGTGTCATCCTACAGTGGCCAGAACTACTTAGTGAAACCACATCTCAAACAAAAAGACAAAATAAGGCAAGCTGTCAAACCATGGTGTGGGGTGGCGATGGGGGTGGGATGGGAGGTAAGCCAGAAGGCAGCACTCCTCCTCCTGTCTGCTTCACTTTCTGCCTCCAGCTCCATGCTCTGAGCCCATCCCTGGCTTCCCTGCACACGGTGGACTAGGACCAGAAGATGTAACAAACTCATCTCCCCAAGGAGCTTTCTGCCTTAGTGTTCATCACTGCAATAGAAAGCTCACTGAGATACACGCACACTAAGACTATTGGCTTAAGATCTCCATCTTATGCCCTCATTCAGCTTCAAGTACATCCCTGAGGGCTCTGTCTCCAGATACAGTCACAGTAAGAGCCAGGGATTCAGCATATAAAGTTTTGAGGGGACACAGTTCAGTCCCTAACAAAGCTCTTAGATGCAAGACCAATGACAAGATCTGTTGGAAGCATCTAGGAAAGTCTAAGGCAAGTGAGATTTCTGGAGAGGGCCCACCATTTGGCATGGCTGCAATGGGTGAGGCTGAGATACAGGGTCCTTAGAGACTTCATCCCAGGGTTGCTTCTCACTGCTGATCTGCCTTTCCTGCCACTATTACATAGCCTAATGACTTCTGAGCATCAGCCCACCCTATTGGGCAGATTTCCTGCAGAATAAATATGAAGATGTAGTTTCATATAATAATGCTTTATGGATGAATTGATGACTTCATAATTCCTGATAATGATTTTATAGAATTCTAAATTAATACAAGTAATCTCGAGCCCCCTGTAGAATAAAAGCTGCAAATAGAAAACTCTGTAAACCTTCATGTGCCAAGGGTTACTGCACTAGGAAAAGAAAACAGGCTTGGAACAAATTTATGATCAAGGAAAATATTCCATCTAGGTTAAGAAAGAGGCCACTACCGGTAACTAAAGGTCATAAACTGGGCAACTTATCATAGATGCAAGGACAGAAAAATAAATTATGGCATGGTCTATCTTACAAGACTTCAAAATAATGAGACACAAGGCAGATGATTTGTCTCTAGGCAAAACCATGCTAACTTATGATATAAAAATTATTGCTTTAAACTTATAATGAACTTAAGGAGCTAGAAACAGATACTAGTCATGTATAATCTTAGTGGAAAGTCATGGAAACAATTCTGCTGTAACTCCTTATCGAACTATGATGTGAACTATTGCCTTAAACTTACTATGAACTTATGGAATGTAAAAATGCTTAGAAAACCATGTGATTAATTATCCTTAGTATAAGTAAATACTAAGAACAACAATGGAGAAGCATTTTAGCCCTTTCTCTAATCCAGTGTGTCTCAAGAAAGGAAAGACCTTTTTTTTTTCTTCCTTCCTTTTCCCCTTCCTTCCTTCCTTCTTTCTTTTCTCTCTTGCTTACCAAGAGTTGAGGACTTCAAAGCTTCTTACCTGGCCAGCAAGAGGCCTGAGTTAAAGAGAAAAGAACTCAAGTAACTAGGTTTTTTTTTTCTTCTTTTACCCTGATGCTATTAGCAGGAGTTAATTGCAGGAACCAGCAGCTTTTAAGTTTTAGCCACAGAATAACAAGTGAGAGTTAAATTGCCAGAGGCCATCAGCTTCTGGCCCCTAGAACAGTACATAAGAAAGAGTTACAAGGTCAGAGATCAGCATCAGTCTTTGGCCTTCATCTGACTGTCGCTGTGTCCCACCTCAGTACCTGAATGCCAGGCTGGCCCAGGCTAAGATCCATAAAGGGAAATGTGACAAACTGTGTCATCGACATTGCAAATGTTTGTATTTCAACTATTTGAAAAAAAAATAAGCCATAAGTTGGGGCAAGATATCACAGCTCACACATCAGACAGGAACTGCAAAGGAAAATACCATAAACTCTTGATACTCAAAAGTAGAGAAATCCAGACTTAAACTGGGTGAATGGTTTGAATGACATTTGAATGAAAGGTGCAGAAACAGCTGATGGACCCTTGGAAGACTTTTAGAGGAGACTAGTGGCTCCTTGCCACACCCTATGGCAACAAGTCTCATCCCGGAAAGACAGGAATGCTCATATACTACTCGAGTGAAATGTAAATTCACATGGTAACATATGCTGTGGAAAACTATTTGATAGCTCCTAAATGCGTCAAGCATAAACTTACCTATCTCACTGCTAAGAGTGTAACCAAAAGAAAGGAAAAGGAGTGTGTAACACCAATATTCATAAAGTTTTTCACAATACCCAATACCTGAAAATGAGCCACATGTCCATCAATTGATTAATGGGTAAATAAATATGATACTCCATATTTGTTTTAAGAAAGCTATGGCCTGAGAGCCGTTGCAAACAGATAGATCTCATTAAAATAAGCATGATCATCAATCGTTGCTGAAGTCTGGGGATAAAAAGGGAGGTAAGCCACATGGGGCGAGGGGGAATATCGAGGACAAAATTATACAAGTAGGACGCACCGTGTCTGCAAGCTGCATCTTCATAATCGAGGTGTTCATCACCATGCATGAATTCTGCAGCATGAGAATTGCACTTCAGTAAATGTCAGTGCAATCACGTGTGTTGCTCCCATACGAGGGAGTGGGACCTAGATCATATACGTCATGTGAAAGTGGGAGGGGGCTATTTGGGAGAAGAAGTAAAATACTGGGAGGGGGAGGAGACGGGGGAAGAAATGGATAAGTTTGTACAATCAACATATGTGATGGAGATGTTTTAAACCATGTGCGAGAGAGGTGTCTCGGCTGGTAAAACACTTAACCCGGCAAGCATGAGACCTTGAGTTTGATCCCAGAGCACACGTTTTAAAAAGACCGTTGGGATGGGCACATGCTTATAATCCCAGTGCCAGAAAAACGAAGATAGATTCTCTAGAGCTCACTGATCAGCTACTGGTCAGTGGGGCAGTCTGCCTCACAAAGCAAGGTAGACAGCTTCCAAGGAAGGATGCCAAAAAACCAATCTCTGGATTCCAAGTGCGAGCGTGCACACACACTCGAGCACACACACACACATTTATTGCCTATAAGGCAGGTACATTTATGTTTATCTTTAAAACTCTTAAAGACATTTACCATAGCAAATTACCAACGCCAAAAATCACTGAATAAAATTAATTATTTTGCTTTCTAAAATATGAACATAAAACTTCTCTTGTTTGAGAACTACAGGTACAGAGATGAAGCATAAGGAAAGACAGTGTTGTTAAACTGTGTTGACAAAATCAGCCATTTTGAAGAAAATTATTCTCCTCCTGGATCTCTAGATATCTTCTTAACGTCAAAAGAGACCATTTAACATTCTTTTCTCTATTATTTTGTATATGTGAACTGATAAAAATACTATGAAAAATTGACAAATGTTTTTTTAAATAGACCATCTTAATTTGTATGTTTATTTTTACCATGAAAATTTTATACTCATTATCCAATACTATAATATTATTTGTGTGTTCTATAGCTATGCAATACAAGTAAGAAATTTTATATAATAATATAGATTCTGAAAAAAAAATGTTTCTTACTTCTGAGTTTGTTTTATCTTCAATTTTCTCTGGAAATATGATTTCTAGAAATGAACTTTGAGAATCTGAAAAGAGAAAAAACATTTAGTAATCTTCCCCTTAATTTGACTAAATGTTCAGTTTCTTTCATAAGGTTTACTTAGCCAATATGAGTGGCTCATCGCTGTGTGCTACTCTGAAAATTCTAACGCTCTCAACAGGAGTCCATGAACTAAAACTGAAATTAGCCAGAGGAAGTTAGCATGGCCCCTATGCAAACATGCTATATTAATCCATTCAGTGTTCCATATTTAAAACAGAACACTGAAAACAGACGAAACGGTCATGAAAGACAAAAGGAGGCATTCAGCATACTCAGAACTCATTTTTCACAGGAACACATAGGCAAAAATAAACCAATCAGAGGCACGCTCCAAGAAAACCTGGCTGAAGTGAAAGATTTGAAGCAACTGACTAGAAAGTGCCTAGTGGTGAGCTGTGGTCTAATGACATTGTTGAGCTTTAAATTCAAGAATCCAGTGGGAATTTGAGTAGAAACACCACGTCACATACCGTTGTGGTTAGGTTATTGTCGGCTTGACACAGGCTAGGGTCACCTGGGGGAAGAACGTCAGTGAGAAAAGGACGACGCAAGACTTGCTTGAGTAACAGCTGATATCCGTGGGCCAAGCCCACCGTGAGTAGTACCACATCTGGACATTGGTGCTGAGCTCTTGCATCAAAGCAGGCTGAACGAGCGGGGAGAACAAGCAGCTCTCCTCCAGAGCTCTGCTTCAGTTCTGGCCTCTGGATTCCTGCTGTGCGTTCCTGCCTAGGCTTCCTCAGTGATTGTAAGCTGAAATAAACCTTTTCCTCCCCAAGTTCCTTTGGGTCATGGGGATTATCAGGGCTCTAGAAACATAGCAAGTAATAATTTGGGGTTATCAATAGGAAAGGAGATTCTAATAGCATAGAGGGTAGGTATCCGCCCAGCTCTTGTGCCGTTTAAGGCTTACTGTAAATATAAAGGCTGTGTGTGTCAAAGGTGGGGTAGAAACCCTGGGTCAGGATTAAATAATTTCTACAACAGGGACACTTCCTGCTTTCTGATGGGCTTTGACAAACATAGTGGTACACACGCACCTCATAAGAGAAGGGCTGTGGGAAACCATTCAGTGTTCACTATTCCTTTTGAATTCATGAAAACGCTCAAGAGAGACTCTCCACGAATGTACAGTGTGAGAAAGCCATTGCTGGTGCATATGAGAACGCACACCGAGAAGCCCTTACGCAAAGACAATAAAGAACGTGCAGACAACTGCTGCCACCCAACCTCTTAGTTGTGAGCAGAGAGAGAAGTCTCCAAACCTCCTGCATCCTTACAGACCCACTCAGAATGTATGGCCAGAAAGCTTACAAAAACTACGGAGCTGAAATCCACTTGAAACTGAGAGCAAAAATAATTTCTTCTTCCCATAAGAAGTTTCTGGACACTGTCACAGAAATGGCGGAAGTAACCCACGTGGTACGGTGCAGCGTCAGTCCTGTACAATGCTAGAGGAAAGTCACAAAAGAAAAGCTTGCGAAGGCTTTGGACCAGTGCTGCTTTCTGTTTGTGTTCTTAATTAACTGTTCAAAATAATGGGTTTTAGTATAATAGTTGTATATACACGTGTAGCGTACTTTGATCGTATTTGGTTTTTAATGTTGTTTAATTTCTATTTATTTGTATGTGTGTGTCTCTGTCTGTGTATGCCTATGCATATGTGTATGCATGTGAAGGACATACATGTGACAGAGTGTACCTGAGGAGGTCAGAAAATGGCTTGTTGTGGTCAGCTCTCTGTGTGTGAGTCCTGAGGATCAAACTCGGGTTGTCAGGCATGGCAGCAGATTCCTTTACCTGATGAGACATTCCCCTTATGGTAATTTCAGGAACATAGATCACTGATTCATAATTATGTTCTCTTAACCATGTATGTAAGCATAACTAGTCCTGTTTTCACTCCAACCACTTAATAAAATGTTCTTAATCAGAACTGCTAGTTCTTAGAGGAAATTTTAGAAATACAAGAACAAAATTAACATATAAGCAAATGGACAATTCTCTTGAACACAAATAATATCATTAAATGGAGGCATGCCTAGAATAATGCTATCCAATTAAGTTTCTTTAAACTGAGGTTCAACGAATCACTTTTCAGGATCTGTAATCCGTCCCACTTAAAATCCTGGAAGGACCCATACTCTGAGCTTATTGTCTTTTCTGTTCGTCTGTTTCTGGCTCGTTAGTTCTGAAGATGACGTCTGTCTTTGCGTGGTAGCCAGTCTTGGGCCATGGAACCCGCCCACTGGGCCTGCCCCCGTGAGCATCCTCACTCTGTGAAGCACAGCCTGCTACATTTTTCTTTCATAGTGTTTTAGCGGAGACTACCTGGTAACATTCTAACACAGACCCTAGTCTTCTCAACAGGTGTCAATTTCCTTGTGACCTGCTACCTACTGCTCGCCGTCCAGCATCCAGGCCACAGGCACACCGTGGTGATGGTGGCACACCATAGCACCAATCTCCTTAGGATAGGAAAACCATGTGACAGTGATACGTGAACCCCTGAAATTCGTGGGGCCTCGTGGAATAAGAGTGTTTTTGTTTCTCATGGAAAGCCCGGGAGTTCTCAGTTACTGATTTAGAAATACCAGTGAGACAATAGACATTTGTGATCTTAAGGGTCACTGTGGCATCAAGAAAAGGGGATGGAATTCACTAAATGCCATTGTTTATTATGTGAAATTCACTTTAATAGTTTCCGTGTGTGTGTGTGTGTGTGTGTGTGTGTGTGTGTGGTGTGT
Organism: Mastomys natalensis; assembly: GCA_021653895.1. NCBI lineage: Eukaryota > Metazoa > Chordata > Mammalia > Rodentia > Muridae > Mastomys > Mastomys natalensis. The sequence goes on along the minus strand of JAJTUV010001724.1, from coordinate 137,212 downwards.
GTGGTGTGTGTGTGTGTACATGCACATGTGTGGTATATGGAGACCAAAGGGGGTCATTGGTACCCTTTCCTATCTTTCTCTCTCTCCCTCGCTCTCACTCTCTGTCTTTTCCCTTGAGACAGTCTCTGGCTGCGGCTGGGGCTGGAGCTTACCATTTTATGGCTAGGCTAGCTAGACGGCAAACCCCGGAAATCCCTCTATCTTGGAACCTTCCCCCTAAGCCCCACCCCAGCACGGGAATCACAGGTGCAGGTAGCAACATCTGGATTTCTTTTAACATAAGTCCTGAGGTCTGACCTCAAGTCTGCATGCTCGCACAAGCACACTTAGGTACTGACCATTTCTCCAACCCTTTCGCAAGCATTTCTACAGAAGAGTAGGAGAATTCTATAATGACTTCAAATAAACACTGAAATAAACAGTGTAACTATAAAGAATGGCCCAGGAGGAAGAATTAATAAATAAATCAATATGAAAAGAGAAGAATAGACAGGAAGAGGGACCCAAAGGAAGATACGGAAAAACAGAAGATCAGAAAGCCTTGAGTGGTTTCATATATTAGCTGAATCAAAGAACACAGCATCCTCTGAAATCAAGACATAAAGTCATATTTGTCTCACATAGCTAATATAAATATCATAATGAAACCAACGACAGGATGAAGGGTCTGAATGTGCTTATCTACTTATAATCTTAATTGCAAAATTCTAAGTAAAATATTAATAAGCTTAATTTAGTCAGTATATCAAAATGTTAAAGCATGGCCAAGAAGAATTTTTAGAGCAGTTTTAAGTGAGAGAAAAAAAAAAACCTCCAATCCTTCGTACACAGAGAACACTAAAAGCACAGGACCCTACAACAGGCAAAGAAAATGAAAATATGCTTTTATCATTCCTCAAAGATAAATATTGTTTTGATAAAGACTTCAGCGAAATAGACCCTTGCCCTTGATTTGTTTTAGAGGACCAAGCAGTCACAAAACACTTGAGCAGGCAAGATGATTCAACAAGTAAAGGTACTTGACGTGCCCTGACTTCAGTTTGTTCCTGGGACCCACAGAAAGGTGGAAGGAAAGAGCCAACTCCACAAAGTTGTCTTCTGACCTCTCTACATGAGCCATGGCACCCACACCCCAACCCAATCCCTTCAGTTAAGTTTCTCTTGTAATTCTTTAAGGGATTTTTGTGTTTCCTCTTTAAGGGCTTCTACCTGTTTACCTGTGTTCTCCTCAAATTCTTTGAAAGTGTTATTTATGTCCTCTTCTAAGAGTCCTCTATTATCATCATTTGAAGTGATTTTAAATCTGAATCTTGCTTTCCTGATGAAATGGGGAATTCAGGACTTTCTAGTGTGGAAGAACTAGGTTCTAATGATGCCAAGGACCCTGGGTTGCTGATGCTTATGTTCTTGTGCTTACCTTTCGCCATCTAGATCTCCTTAGTACTCCTGCGCTGTCTCTGACTGGAGCCTGTCATTCCTATTATCTTTGTTGTTTCAGAACTGTGTGGGGTGGGTATTACTACTGGGGTTAGAGCTGGAGCCCAAGATCTGCTCAGTGCTCGGGCCCAGACCGGAAGGAACCAGTGCTCTGTGCCAGGAGTGAATTCCTGGGTCCTAGTGAGTCCCAGTTAATCCCTGTTTGGGGGAGGGGGTTGCTGTCTCCTTACCTAAGATACTGCCCGGGTTAGAGCTCCTGGAGGCCCACTTCCTCTGGGTTTTGTGAGATTGGGTGCAGAGTTGCTGACCTGGATCTGCTCAGTGCTCCGGCCCAGACCGGAAGGAACTTCAATTAAGTTTCAATTCGGAACTGAATCTTCACAAAGATGATTTATCTGTATACAAGACGTCTGCTCAGAGGAAGCTCTTACTGACAGTACTGGGAAAGGTAGGAGCTAACGCAGTACACCACAGTCACCACGGTCACGCCTACTGGTTACAGATCGGCCTCAGCCTGGACCTGAGGGACAAGGACATGTATAGAAGGTGGTAGGATAATCCACAACAGCAACAAAAGAGGATCAAGAGCAGAACAACAGCGATCATGCATAAAATTAACGTACTGCTTCATTAGTACCAGTAATGAACAATTTTCTTAAAAGAACCTCATTCATGAAAGTGACCAACAAACGATCAAACAAAAAAACCTATGCAAGACCTAAGAATAGGAAAATGAAGAAATGTACAGAGAAAATTATGGATTCTAGAAGACCCTCTGAACAAGGATAAGCAATGTTCTTACGCCTAAACTCTTCTTAATGAAATTTTTCAGATAGGCTTAAAATACCTATCAACCCAATGCAACGCACTCCAAACTCTGAGGAGTTTTCATGAAATGTGCTATACACATAGCATATGATCCATCCACAAAGTAGAGTGTCTGACAGTGAGCACAGTCGTACTGACAACATCACAGTGGAGCCATCTTGGCGGTGTGCCACGCACCAGTGCTGCAGGAGCCTCTGCTTCAGATTAACCAGCAATGGAGACTGAGGAAAGTCGCAGGAACCCTGCCACAAGAAGCAGAAAGTAGGCTGCGGTGTCCTTCAGCTGCGGTGAGAGCAAGATAGGCAGATGTGTTGTCAGTGGGTATAAAATGTTTAATTACACAGGAGGAAGAATGTAAAGAAGTCTACTGGAACATGGTTTCTATAGTAAATAGCAACATATGTCCTCTAAAACATTTTTAATAACAGAATTGGAAGGGATATAATAAAATAATAATCAAGAGTTCAAAAGAAAACTTATGCTCTGAAAAAAAAAAAAAGATAAAACCAAGGGAATGAGAAGAAAGGGCAAAGACTAAGAGAAAAAAATGTCCTTCAAAGAGCAGATCTGGACTGGGGAGATGGCTCAGTGGATAAAACATCCATTGCACAAGTATAAGGACCCGAGTTCAAATCTTCAGAAGCCAACTAAAGATGGGCATGGGAAGACACACCTGAAATCCCAGTGATCCTACAGAGACTGGGTGTGAGACAGAATCCCCAGAAGTTCCAGGGCCAGCTAGCCTGGCTTATGCTGAGTGAAAAACAGGGAACATCTTTAAATAAAGTGGAAGGAAAGAAGAGGCGTCCGAGGTTGTTGTTCTCTGATCTCTGTATCATGCATTCATACACACATACACACACATGCACATGCTACACATACACACATAAACATACTACACACATATGCACATACACACATAAACATACTACACACATATGCACATACACATGTTACATACATACACACATAATACACATACTATACACTTATACACTATACAAACATGCACATATACACATAATACACATACTATACATATACACACTATACAAACATGCACACATACACTGCACACTCATGCACACATACACACTATACAAACAAGCACCCATATACTACACATACATCCACACATTATACACACACACTACACACACATACACACCATTCAAACATGCACCCATACACTACACATACATGCACACACTATACACATACACACACCATACATAGACACATATATAAAAAGGTTAAAAAATAAAATAAAGCACATCCGATAAAAGATTATTACCTAAAACAAACATACAAAGATTTTTAAAAATAGTGGCACACAACTCAAATTTTAAAATTGAGGAATAACCTGAAAAAGATGCCTCTCAAAAGAAACTAAAGAGAAAGTAAGCCTGTAAGATTTCAACAACAGAACTGAAGAGCTGGAACAACAACAAAGGCAAGGCTCAAAGCCAAATGGCCAGATTTCAACAGCATATGCCGTTAGGAGATTGTAAACTAAAACAATGAGACACCACAATCTCTTCTTATCATTGTAGTGACACCAGATAACTGACCAAAGTAATGGAAAACTGTGTTCACATACAACCTGAGCAAGCATGTAGACCGTGGCTGTCTTCACCACTGTTAAGACTGGGAAGCTGATAAGACACCTTTCAGTGACTAACTGGATAGCTATGCTTGTCATGAACAGTGGAATGGGTATTTTCAATGCTGTAAAGAGATAAGCTACCAAGCCAGAAAGAGGCATCGAGGAATCTAAAATATATACTTTGAATGAAAAGAAACCTGTCTGCAAGGCCACGTGGTGTATGATCCCAATTATACAACTTTCTGGAAAAGGCAGACAGCAAAAGGTGGTTGTTTAGGGATGACGGGGAGGAGGGTGAGTGGGAGAGCACGGAGGATTCTCAGGTCAGTGAGAATACTCTGCATGGTACTGTGGGAATGGGCATCTTTGTGCAGAACACAGAGCATATGGAACCCAAGTGCAATCGATCGGGGGTCTGTCTCTGGAACGGATGCATCTCTGCAACACCGTGAGCTGTCGCCCCTCACGGGAGGACCCAGAGCAGGGGCTACATACAAACACAGGTTTCTGCTTAGTTTTGCTATGAGTCTGAAACTGCCTTGAAAAGTGAAGTTTGATGATTTTTCTTTTAAAAACCAAACAATGTTTGAGGAACTGGAGAAACGGCTCAGAGGTTAAGAGCACTGGCTGTTCTTCCAGAAGACCTGGGTTCAATCCCAGCACCCACATGGTAGCTCACTATTGCCTGTGACCCCAGCTCTAGAGTCTTCTCAGATTCGCCCTCTTCTGACCTCTAAGAGCACCAGGCCTACAAGTGATGCACAGACTTACAGGCAGGCAAAATACCCATACAAGTAAAATAAAGTTTAAATTAAAAAAAATCTTTTAAAAGCTGTTGGTAAGTTCTGTGTTTACTACAGTTAAAAAATTAAAAGATAATAAATTAAATATTAAAATATGCATGCATAAAATAATTAATATAGATATCCCATTAAATTTCATTAAGTTTGCTGGTATATACATATCAATAGATAGATAGATAGATAGATAGATAGATAGATAGATAGATAGATAGATTTAATATATATTAAATAAAAAGGCAAGAGAGTTGGGGTGGATAAATTAGAGGGAGGAAGAGTAGAAGAGTTAGTGATATACTTTAAAAATAAAACGAAAGAATATTAAAGCTGGCTGGTGTGCTTTTAGATTCTATACTGCAATTCTTCTTTTTCTGTTTGTCCAGTGTGTGTAGCAAGCTCGTAATTATCTGAAAAGGCGTCCAAAGTTCTCCTTCTTGTGCTTCAACTCGAGCAAGCAGCACGAGACTGGAAGCAGTAGCTATACAACCTAGTTGTCCTTTCTTGAAGCACGTGTTCAGGAGATCGACAAAATGCGAAGTCACGCCAACTTTCTATTCTTCCCCCTGAAAAACGGTTCTTAGTTTTGACGCATGTTAACATATAAAGGATATGATGCTGATATTTTAGATGTTGCTATACATTCTTAAATTTCTACTTCTAATAAACCAGGAAGAGAACACTCAGAACACCAACGTGGTGCTATCTTGACTTCTTTGCCTTTCAAAAGATGCATTCCACAGCTTCAACAGATGAGCAGCCCTCAGAGCTAGAGAAAAGCGCTGGACTGGCACCTGCTGGACCGCTGGACTCAGAACAGCTTGCACATCACAGCCTGTCAAGTTGCTGTGCCCTACTTGATTCCAAAACTCTAGCAAGATTCAGCCTCTTCCCAGCTTCCACATGCACCTCTGCATTCTCTCTGAGCTTGGGAGTTTATGGCTTATCATCTTTTCTTTCCTATATCTGAATGAATTATTATTGCACGTCTATCGTGTTGGAAGAATTCTTGAGTTTAAGTGGTTTTCAAAAGCTGTTGGGAGTGCTCTTTGGGGGTACACTTTTTGAACTTTATGATGTGCATGACAGACCTACAAGAAAAGTGCCCCGATCTGATCTCAGAGAACCCGGCTTGCGGAGCGCTCACCGGGTCCTGATGCCAGCAAGCCCCCCAGCTCGGTCAGCAGCAGCAACAGCAGCGTGTGCAGCATGGCGCCCAGCATGGCGTCTCCTGGAGTACCTAACAGTTGCAAAGCCGTTGCACCGGGCCGTGGGGCACGTGCCAGGGGCCACCGTGGGCCACGTCCTTGGAGTGCCCTAACCCCCTACCCCACCTCCATCCTCCGCCACCTACCCCAGCTCTCACAGAGCCTGGCTGCTTCAAAACCCGCATGCGCAGTGCTGGAGAGGCTTCGATGGCACGCAAGGGTCAAAAAAGTACACAACATACATGTGTCTTCTTTCTAAGGCTAAACTGGGATTGCTTTTTAAGATGCGTGGAGAAATTTTTCAAGAAAGAGTAAACTGCTTTCCTTCCTTGGAGTCTACATTTCCACAGGCATACTGCTCCTACGGACTCGCCTCCAGGCTATCTTCCAACCTGGTTGGTTCTCCATGGCACTTCAGCTAAAACTCGTGTAACTTCCTTTTAAGAAATTTACCAGTGTGGTTAATTAATGTATGTAGCAATGGCAGATCCCTGACATTCTAAAACACCTACATTTCAGCCCTTGTCCTAGCTGAAACGGCAGCGTCCTAGTCGCATGCTTCTAAAGTCAAGAGTCCTGTCAGACAACTACTTTCTCCTTCCTCAGTATTTCTGAGGGCTTGTGGCCTTCAACGCTGCCTTATTTCTCACCAGCGGCTGGCTCACCGTAGTGAGTAGTAGGGTAAGTACATACCCAACTATTCAAATAGTTCAAACTGTTCAAATAGAAAAAAAAATGAACGTTCTATCTTTGAATGTGTTTTCCTTAGGTGCAGCCAATGTGCACATCTGGCTGAAGCCTAACACTGAAATGAAGAAGAAACCAAATAGTTGTGTATTTAGAAAGTAACAGGATGCCCAAACAAGAATTTCAAGTATTTTATTTGTTGTAAATGTTTTTATTTTAATATGTATATATACACAAACAAAATATTATTTTAAAAAACTAATGAAATTCAGTTAATATACCTATTATTAAACTTCTTTATGAAAGATTATGAAAAAATTTAAATGTTTAAAATTTTAGTGTCAATATCATTCCTTCCAAAGTACAAATTCATTTTAATACAGCTGAGAGAGTAATCACGGAGACCAATATGAGGAAACCATTGCTTCCTTCCTTTCTCCAGCCTAATTTTTATGAAAATATTAGTCAAAAGAGACAGGATCCAGCACACCTTAGTAAATGTAAACATTCTAAATGACTTAAAATCAAGCTTTGAAATTCAGATTTTAGAGTTAAAGTGCTCATGAATTCTCAAGTGGTTTTGTAACACCTCAACTGTTGGAAGGGCTTCTCCGTGCTCCTGTTCGATTGACGCCTATCTGCTCGGGTATCCTAAACTCCTCGTACCATAGAGTGCGCACTTCAATTAAAACACTATTGCAATGCTTTACCAGGATGCATAGAGAAAACTTAGAGTTAAATCAGTTCCTATCATAGCCGTTGTAGTTGAAAAGATATTTTAAAATGGAAGCCAATAACTGATTGTGTTAAATCGATTTCTATCATAGTTATTATAGTTGAAAGATCGTAAAACATGGAAGCCAATAACTGAGTACACACCATATCTCACACTTTCCACGTATATCATGATCTGGTATCTGTGGTTCTTGTATATTCTCCTTCGGGATATCTGCTTCTTTGTGTATTAAGAGACATAAGTTCGTATAAATGGCTGTTAATCCATGCAAGGTGAAAATGCAGACATTATTGGCAATTAGTTGTCCTAAGTTAATACATGTTCAAATGTTCAACCAGAAACTATCAATGGTAACTGCGGTCCAAAAGTCAGGATTCTCTTTAAGCACATCATGACAAATCCTACATTAATACAGGTAATTTGAGGATCATTACAGTAACATGTTGAAAATAACTTAATCCACATCAAGTGCATTAAATTCACAAATGGCCAAAGGAAACATTCAAATGATGGAAACGTTCATTTCAAACCCCAGAGTGCCTGCACGTTCCTGTGTTTCTCAATCCCCACTAGCTTCTGTGTTAACACAGCTTGTTTTATGGTGGTTTGTGTTCATTCATGGTTGTAAGAGAAAGGCTTTTCAAGAAAACATCAGGAAAAAAAAAAAAAAAACAACACTTGCTCAGTTCCCTGAAGACATTTAAAAAATATGACTCTAATATCAGGTGAGGGAGCTATATAACGGAGGTGCAGGAGCTGGCCGAGCAGGAATCAAATTTCCCTGAGAAGATATTTTCGGTTGTGGTGGAGGTGGCCTGTGAGAGGAAAAAATAAGTTAGACTGTGTGGATTGAATGGAATACTGCTGGATTCATGACGAGCTCCACGCAACCCATCCTCAACCTCCCTGGGCACAGGTAAGGGCACTTTCTACTCTATGCTCTGAGAGTACTGTCTATAGGGCAGTCACTGGCTCAAAGGACCCAGTAGTGTCTGTGCATATGAAGACCAGAGGTTAAAGTCAGGAGCCTTCAGTTGCTCACTCTGACCCTCACTGATGGGCTAGGCAGGCTGGCAGTGAGCGTCAGATCTCGCTGTCTGTGCACTTCCCTAGTGCTGAGGTTGCAGGCACTGTATCCTGATGGACTTCTGAGCTTAGGTCCCTCCTGCTCACCTGGCAAGACGTTACCTCCTGAGATCTCTCCCCAGCCTTGGTCACTACCTTATACTCATGTCACTCCATAATTGATGAGGTAAGAGGGTTGCAGTTTTTATTTGCAAAAGAAAATCCTACTGAAAAATCAAATCAAATTGTAAAAGACAAATAAGGGCATTAAGTGGGTGGAACGCTTTTGTCATACTGTGGATATACATGGACAGCCATGCTGCCAGAGACAGCCATGCTGCAAGAGACAGTCCAGACGACTCTGAGAAGAAGACATAAAGTGAGGAGGAAGGCATGGTCAGAGAGATCTAGGAGGAGTTGGAGAAGGAGGGAGCCAATATGATCAAGATATACTGTACAGAGGTCTGAAATTCTCTAAGAGTGAACAATTAAAATTAACCACACGCAGAAAAAAGTACTGGTGTGCAGGCTTTCTGTAGCTGACTTGAGACAAAGACTTGGCTTCAATCATTAAACAGATTCCCCTCCAAGATCCATGACTTTACTAGCCATGGGTAGCTGGCTAGGTTTCCAGTACGGGCATGATTTCCCTTCTGTGAAGTGGGTCTGAAGCCCAAAGGACATTTTACTAAACTAGTACAATCTGTAATTACAATCTGAATCTTTGTCCTTCCACCTACAGATACTATAGTCCTCACCCTTCATCAAAGAAAGATCTCCTTGCACCACACAGAGACCATTAGAGAAAGTCACATGATGAAATCTTGGAGAACAAGCACCGTGTGATGCTCCAACTGATTCATTTACAACACAACTCCTACCCTGAGGCTCAGGAATCACTGTAGAGGAAGGAGGGAGTAGACACAATGGAAGAGCCAAAGCTATGGTTCTCAACTTGTGGCTTGCTATCCCTCAGGGTTTGAAACAACCTTTTCACAGGGTCACCTAAGACCACTGGAAGATGCAGATATTTATATTACAATTCATAATGGGCAAAATTATAGTTATAAAGTAGCAACAAAAATAATTTTATGGGTGGAGATCACCGCAACATAAGGAATTGTATCAAAAGGTCACAGCATTGGGAATTAGAATTAGGAATTTGTTGTGAGACTGTTTCTCCTACAAATGTTTGAAGCTACATCTATGAAGTCTCATCAACACGACTGTCTAAACATGACCTGAACAAGGATGACATCAATATATATGCTACATGAAAGGAGAGGCTCACGAGGCCTCAACGTTAGATAAAGAACTATAGGCAACTAAAACAATGCTCAGAAATAGTCTTCTCCAGGGAAGAATACAGGAATTGGTTATCCAACACCAAATGGTCAGCGCAGAAGATATACCTACAAGTAACATTCTACAGAGTACATAGACTGTATTTATATATCTAGGTATAGACACACACACACACACACACACACACACACGTAACAACAATTAAAGAGGCCATGAACTTGGAAAAGAGTGGAGAAAAGAGTACATAGGAGGATTTGAAAGGAGAAAAGGAAAAGGAAAAATGATAACAATTAAAACCTCAAAATTATAAAAAATTTCAAAATCTAAAGTAAATGAGATATAACTTGAAAGTAGAACACTTAATTAATATAGAAGCTCTGAGTTGTATCCTTAGTACCACAAAAAAGAGGGAGGGAGGGAGGAAGGGAAAGAAGAGAAAGTCAAAAAGTAAAACCAAAGATGGAGTGCGGGCAGGGAGGAAGGGGTAAAAATCCAAGATATATAATATTTTATTGGAGCACGTGTGACATAATGGAGATCATAGAGCACATATGACATAATGATAGAGCGAGCATATATGACATAATGGAGACGGTGTGCACGTGTGACATAAAAGCAGAAGCGAGGAATTCTAGATATGGAAAGGTTCAGTAGAGCGCAAGGGCAGAGGAACGGATCAATGGGAAGAGTTAATCAAAATTATGGGTGAATAAAAAAACCCTAAGGAAACCTACAACTTTTTAGCTAATTTAAAATTACAATGTAAAAACAATTAGTTTGAATGGACGTGCCCTGGCATGATGGATCATGTTGCTGCTAAAACCCACAGTTATTAAATAAAAACACTCGAGTGCCAGGTGTGGGCTGCCTACTAGGATCTCTTGGTCAGGGAGCCCTAAAAGGCCTTCAAGGCAACAGAAGTTACCTTGAACACTCATATACAAAAAAACAATAAATATGATTTTTTTTCTTAATTATGGGCACCAAACCACTGCTTAAGTAAAACTAACTCTATGTTTACATACAGGACTGAAACTCCAGATCCCTTGCACAGTCCCCAACCTGACATTTAAACAAGCCATTGTATCTCTATCCATCCATCTCACTATTGAGACTCTAACCTGGGGAACCCCCGACTTCTGCATGGACCTTGGTACCCCTCCTGCCCACGCCACACTAGAGAGAGCACTGTCTAGGAATCACCTCTGCTCACATAGTTCTCTCTTTATGCTCAGTAGGATTCCAAGGCACTAGTCCCAGAGAGTAAGTTATACCTGCAGAATCTACTGAATACTACCCTGCGACAGGAATGTAGGGGACTCTGGAGTGGGAGGAGTCAGATACATTTCTGATGACAAAGTGCAATAACACGGTTCACATGGTCTTCAAATTTTGCATATTGGGCCTTTAGCTTCATTTCTCATGTTTTTAAATTCTAGAATCTGCATTTAAAAAAAAAAAAAAGCGCCGCCGGGCGGTGGTGGCACATGCCCTTAATCCCAGCACTTGGGAGGCAGAGACAGGCGAATTTCTGAGTTCGAGGCCAGCCTGGTCTACAGAGTGAGTTCCAGAACAGCCAAGGCTACACAGAGAAACCCTGTCTCAAACAAAAAAAAAAAAAAAAAAAAAAAAAAAAAAAAAAAGCTTCTAGTCCTACACTGAAATTCTCAATCTGGGCCACTAACATGATCAGAATTATTTTAAAACCAATGTCTGATAATTGTTAACTAAATATAAAAAATCTCTGATTCTCTGTTTATGGTGCATGATTTAGTTTTAGTCACAATTTCTATACTTGCATCCTGGCTCTTCTGTGTAGAAATCAATCAAGAATAGAACATCACTGGCCCTGGGTCCCCAAACAAAGTCTGGGAAGTTTGTCTTGGGACTTCTCCTGGCTAGAACTCTAATGTTGCATCGTCTGCCCCCTGAGCTCCGTGAAAGCTCTTCTCACCCCCTAGTTCCTCACTTGCCATCAGGACAAGTAGGTTCATCTGTAACAGGAAAGTCATCCCCAAAGCTGGTTGTCTCCAAATATCCTCCTGTTTGCGGCCCTGGCTGCACAGTCCCCTGCCTCCTTGGTCTGTTCCTCTCTAAGCACATGCATCCTGCTATCGGGCTTCTCTACCTAGTCTCTGAGGGAAAGCAGGTACACCCATCTACTTTTCCACACTCAGTATTTTATAGGCCATTGATTCTGAATTATCTACACACAAAAAGCTATGTAAGGTAACAGTCTGACTCAGATTTCTTCAGGATTTCTTTCTGGTGTTGTAGGAATATAACAATATTCACATAAAAGGTCTTTGAAAGCTTTCCTTAACTTGTTTCCAGTTAAACTACCTAAATACCTTGCCCTGAGTCAACATTAAATGGGAAATTGTAAGGCACTGACTCCTGAATTTTAACAAGGTCAAGTCATCTAAAGCCATTTCCTGCCAACCTGGACGGAAACTGTGGCGGCTGCTTGGTGGCATAGGTTGGTACTGGAAATCTGTTTCCATGCATAGGCTGAAAAGAAAAGAAAATGCATAGTTATTGCAAAGTGTGGTCACAGTCTGTATTAGGCATAAAGTTAAAAAAAAGTAATTAACATACTCATCAGGCTACTGACAATGCTAATGTTCTAAATTACTCTGGTTAAAAGGACCAAGAGTATAGCTCAGTGGCAGAGTGCTTCTCGAGCATGCATAAGAAGCTCCAAGCTTGATCTCTAGGAAAATGGATTGAAAAAAATATTTTCCTGTTTAACTCATCTTTACTACTAAATGTTATACTTCCTTATTTTAAGGCTATATTTTTAAATTCAATAATACAAAGGTATAATAGTATTGAATTAAGTTAACTAAATAATACCAATACATTTAAATAAAATACTCTGACATATTATTAGTCAGCCTATGAAATAACTAATGGGTATCATGAATCCCAGTAACCTATTATCTTTAATATTAGAATTCATGACAAGGGAGCAGAAATACAGCAAATGTTAATGAGTCTGAGGCAGAGTACCAAAACAAGCTCAGCGTCCTATTTTCAATCATCTGTAGATTGTGCAGACAGAAAACTCCGTAAGGAGACAGTCCTAACAGACACACAAACAACAGTCCAGTAGACAGAGGCAAATACTCGCTGTTCTACAATGCACTAGGCATTCTCCAGGAGACTGCATTTGCTCAGCCACAAAACAAGTCTTATAAGTGCAGACATCAATATCAGGTATCCTGACCACAATGATATGACTAGAATAAATATAAGAGGAATTTAAGTAAACTCCAAAATACATAGAAATTAAACAATATGCCTCTGAACAATCAGTGGGTCAAGAAATCAAAAGAAATACAGAAACACCTCTTGAGACAAAAATGTAAATAAAAAATTAACAACACTTGAAAGATCCATCTGAGGGGAATCTGAAGATAGTTCATAGGAAACATATAACAATAAATACCTACATCGGAAGGAAGACATGCCATTTCAAAAGGATTAAAAACTATTAAATAACACCCTAATGCAATGGTTTAAAACCTAAAAAAATAAGGATAAACTAAGCATAAAAACTTTAAGAAGGAAATTATGTAATGATAACATTAATAGAAAGAAAGAATAAAGATAGAGGTGAAATAAATGAAATAGAAAACATCTATTAAAAAAAGAACTGAGGTTCTGAAAAGATAACAAAATCAAAATACTATTATCTAGATGTGACAGCTAATACTGGCTTTCAGTGTGACGGACCTAGAATTCCCTGAGAGACAAGCCTGCAGTGTGCCTGTCGAGGGTTCTTTTGATTACTGGAGCTGGAAGGCCCGCTGTGATGGAGGGCGGTACCAGTCCTTGGGTTGTGGGCTGCTTAAGAAGGGCTCCCATTGCTCTCCTCCTGACTGGGTGGAACCAGCTCTCTCAAGATCCAACTGCCTTTGCTTTCCTAACACAATGGGCTGTACCCTGGAGCTGTGAGCCAAAAGAAACCATCCCTTCCTTAGGCCGCTTTCTCGGGGTATTTTATCACAGCAAAAGGAAAAGCAACTAATGCACAAGACTATCAGAAAGAAAAGACAGAAAATTCAGAAAGAGGCGGCATTAGATTCAAACTGCAGGAATTCAGATGATCCTTAAGCTGCTGCTGTGAACAGTAACAGGGTAACACACTGAGAAAACCAGAGAAACGATACATTTGAGAAACATACAACCTATCATGCGTGATTGGTGGGGAAATAAGAAACCTAAACAGATGATTCACAAGTCAGGAGATTTGGATCACCAAGAACTCACACAGTGAAATGCTCAAAGAACCAAGGCAACCGACAGTCAGTACAATCTCTGTCAAAATCCAGCGGCATGGGTTAGGTAACCCCACACCTGAGGCCAACCGTGTGTGTGGTGTGTGATGTGTTTGTGTATGTGTGCATGCCTCAGTATATATGTGGAAGTCAGAGGGCATCTTTGGGTAGCGGTCCTTGCCTTTCCCTATTTGGAAACAAAGCCTCTGTTGTTCATGCTGGGTACACCAGGCTGCCTGGTGCAAATGCTTCTGGATGCTGTTTCCACCTCCGTCCAGTCTCACCTCAGGAGCACAAAGGTTACAGACCTGTGCTATCATGCCCAGGTTTACTTCTCGAGATTCAAACTCAGGTCCCAAAATCTTTCAAGGCACACACTAGACTTACTGAACCATTTCTCAGGCTAGGTCAATGGGTTTTGCTTTGGTTTTAGGATTTTAAATTTTTTCACTTTGTGTATGTTTTGCCTGCATGTATACAAAACACCCTGTGTGTGCCAGGTGCCCAAGGAGCCAGAGCGGGTGCTGGGTCCTCTGGAATGGGAATCGAGGACAGTGACAAACTGCCACGAAGGTGCTGGGAACCAATCCCAGGTCTTCTGAACGAGCAGCAGTGCTCTTAACTTCTGAGCTGTCCGTCCAGCACCTGGGACAACTGATTTTTTTGGCAAAAGCGCTAAGAAAACACACTGGAGATACACACTGGAGTCTACATGGCTAGATACATGTCCCAGCAGAATGACTAGGCTTAAGATAGCCTATTATACATTTCAAATGGCTACAAAGGTGGCCTGGTGGCACAAGTGTGTAATCTCAGAGACCCAGGAGGTTGGCGTAGGAGGACCGTAAGTTCAAGGTCAGCCTGGGAAACTGTCTCAAAGTAAGGGTGAGTGAGAAGACTCAGTGTCATCCCCAGCCTCCATGACTATCTTCCTAAACAGCTATCATTTCTTTTTTAAATTTTAATATTTATTTTACTTTATATGTATGACTACTTTGCCTGTATGCATCTGTGTGTACATATGTGGTTACTGGATCCCCTGGAACTGGGGTTATAGATGGTTATAAGTCACCATGTAAGTGCTAGGAATTGAACTTGGGTCTTCCAAAAGAGCAACAAGTCATCTCTCCAGGGCCCCAACCTTGCCAAGTATCATTTCTTAGTGAAAGAAACATGAAAATTTCTTTTGAGGTTCTTTTTTTCTTGACTATTTGGTTGGCCAGGGCTAGATACAATTGAATGTCTATTGATGAATGAATGAAAAGAGTGTCCTGACTTAACGTGAAGCCCACAGGCCCCTGACAAGCTGGCAGTGCTTGCTACTGGGATGCTCTCTATAACATACCAACAGTGCAAACCAATGAGGTACAACCATGAGCAACAACTGGATGAGGGACCAGGTCATGAAAAGCACAGCGGATTTGTGGGTAAATACCCAAGCGTTCTTAAAAGTTCAAAAGAAGATCGTTAGTAATCATACCCACTTTCCTAACACCCTATCACACACAGGCAGAAATGTGCTGAAATGATAAGGCTCGCCCAGGAGCTCAGCATCCAATCTTTGTTAGCACATCCTAGGGATGCCAGCTATGGAAACTGTAAAGAACTGGAAAGGAGAAAAACAGCAGACCCAGGTGTTCACTCCTCAATTTTAGGCAAAATAGTCTGAATAACTCAATGCCTTTTCCCACATCCTCTGGGCCAGGACTCTGCTGGTTCCTTCAGTTTGAGGACCACCTACAATATTCCCCAATACAGAGTAAAGTTATCTAGGTTTACACTATGCAATCCATTTTTTAATCTTTTTTTTTTTTAATTTGGCACTGAAGATCAAACCTACAGTTGTAAGCACGCTAGGGATGGGCGTCACCACTGAGACACACTCCTAGCTCCCATTTGTGTCTTTAAATGTACAATACTTGAACACAACAGGAAAGACAGGTTTTGTATGAAACGTACAGCATCTCTAGATGGAACTACTAGAGAAACATGCTGAGAACTCACTGGCTGTCTGGAGACACTAGGGCCCCCTGGTGGTCTGGAGACACCAGGGCCCCCTGGTGGTCTGGAGATACTAGGACCTCCTGGCTGTCTGGAGACACCTGGGTCCCCTGGCGGTCTGGAGACACTTGGACCTCCTGGTTGTCTAGAGACGTTTGCTTGATTTCTGCCATCTGACCTGAAAGACATGATTACTTTTAGTTAATTCATGATAAAACATTTGTACAGGACACATTATATATGGCTTCAATCTTCCTTAATGCAAAATAAAAAAGTTGGTGATGGCTGTGGTGACAAGCAGAGAGGTAGCCAGGTCTCTGCTCACACAAATCTTGTCCTTGTGGGAATAGAGAAGAGGATTCTTGACCCATTTCTGTATTTGATAACCTGAAAAAGTCTAAGAAACTATGAAATTCAACTAATAAGGTCAGTGATCTCTAACTTTTTCTCCTCAGATTTTTCTTAAATTCAAAGAAGCAAGTTCTGGGGATGCATACACGTTTGAAGCAGGCACTCTAAAACTCAAGAACTTTAATGGCTGGAATAAGCAATACACCCACTGAGGGGCCAGGGAGTCCGCCAGGCAGTGATGAGAGGGAGACTGCTCTCACTAGGTAACGAGAACCACAGGCTCAGACGTCTGCAGGGACTGGCCAGTCAGAACTGTGATGGCCAGTGAGGAAGAGGAGCTGGGGAAGGAAGAGGAAGAAGAGGAAGGAGGAAGAGGAAGAAGAGGAAGGAGGAAGAGAGGAAGAGGAAGAAGAGAAGGGCAGAATACTTTTGACTCTGAAAGTCACACTCGAGGAAAGTATAACACAGTAAGAGACAAGCAGGGTCCTGACGTCTGCATGGGCTTCTAGAATCATTATTAGAGCTCTAAGAGAACCACATGCCTGCACTGGGCTTTACTGATATTTCTTCACTTAATCTTTAATCACCAAATTTCATTTAATTACTAAATAACTGAAAAATTTAGTTACTATGTAACTAAAACAACAAAATAGGCAAAATTATTATTTTCATTTTATAGGAAATAAGCGCAGATTCAGAGTTATGTCAATTTCAGCCCATATTTTTACCAAATTATTGACAAAGAATTTGAACTTGATCTAGTTATAATGCCCTTTATGCTAAACACTGATTCAATATATTAGAAATGAGTTTTGACATGGATTTCTCTGAAAATTCAACATACTGATTAAAAAGTATCAGGTGTCTGAATTATATAAACCTTTTCCCATCGAAAGTTATTTCTTAGAATCTGGTTTCAAAACTGAGAGTTCAAACTTCCTATGTAGGAATGGATACGTTAAAGGAAGACATAGAAATTTCCCAACACATGTCTTATCTTTATCCCATGTTTTAATCTCTAGTTAGAAAACCTAAATCAAAGGCCAAGCCCTAAATCCCACTTGCATCTATCAGAAATCAGTGTAAGGGAAAATGAGCCCTAAGGAGCATTGCTCACAGCACAGGCTGTTCACAACCCTTCCCTTCCTGCTCTAAGACACAAGTCACCAGTCTTTCTTTACTCTGTGTGAGTGTGTGTATGTGTGTGTGTGTGTGGTGGGGAGAGACAGACTGTACATGTAAGAGAGAGAAAGAGAGAGAGAAAGAGAGAGAGAGAGAGAGAAGAGAGGAGAGAGAGAGAGAGAGAGAGAGAGAGAAAGAGTGTGTAAGTAAGTAATAAGGCCTCAGTAGGTAGTCCAGATAAGCCTTGAACTCATTTGCAATCCTCCTGCCTCAGCCTCCTAAGTGCTTTACACAAGCCTACGCCACCATGGCTGATTCACCACTACTTGCTTATCACATCAAAAGAACAGCAAGATATCATAGAACCCTATTTTTAAGATTGCCAACTTCTATGCTAGATCATTAATAATTACTTTAAATTACTTAATACACATTAAAAAGAAAAGCTAAGCATCATACATCTGTGATCTCTTCTTCTGAAGGTTTTCCGTAATTGATTCTCTCTTGATAAAGAGGAAAATGGCAGCCGTAACAAGGTGGACGATTAGGAAGAAGAAGACCAGAAGTCCGTCCCTCAGTGCCGTGCTCTTTGCTAGAAAGCAAATGACAGTGATGGACAGTTACATTAGCCGTCAACCTTCACACAGAACACCAAGGTGATTACACATGGTTCTATTAGCATTGTTCTATTTAATCTGCTAGGGTTTCCTCATGCAAGTATAAGAAAGGACAAATACATCTCTTGGTAAACCTTTGTTAACATAAGAGGCCACATCCTATCTTGTTCCTGTTCCTGTCTGTCCTTCTCACTCTCAATACAGCTACATAAATAAACAGTGAGGGTTCTAATATGTGCTGTTACTTGTTCAACATCTCAGTACTGAAGGAATATTACAACATGTAACTCGTTCTTAAGCCAGAGCACAAGGACTCCACTGTGACTAATTTTCCCAAGAGATTTATTCTATGTCAAGGAAATACTTCATCCTATCTTAGATGTATTATAAAGCTGTCCTCCACAGTGATGGTTAAAATTTGGTACACTTCCAAATAACACAAAAAAAATTCTTCATTGCCTAACCTACCAGCCAAAATTTGGCTTTCTTCCCATCATGGAAGGTAATAAAAATGATATCATATGTGATTTTAAATTAACTTTCACTATGAGTTGGACATTTTTCCATGTTTTATACTGAATGTTTGGTTTGCTTCTTTTCTATTTTTTCAAGCTCGCATGTATCAGAAATTTAGCCTTATCCCCAATAGAACATGAAAATGCGCTGTCCATTTTTGTCATTTGCCTGTGGCATTACAGACCTCTCCACGTGCAAATGACAAGATAAAATTGACAAAACCATTAGACAAATCAAGAGAGAAAAATCAATAAAATTTGAATTGAAGGGAGAATATTACAACATATACCACTAAAATCCAGAAGACTATTAAAGAAGTTTTTACAAGTCCAATAAAAATGGAAATCTACAAGAAACTGTCAAGGGTCTAGACACATATTTCCTCTTGAAATTAAAGCTATAAGATATTAAAATCTACTAAATCAACACAAACACTGAATCTGAAAACATAAACAACTATGTGTGGAAGAATCATATGTCAACATAAGTGATACACTGATAGCCAGTATTATATTATTATAATATATTGTATATATTATAATACTCTATATTACAATGCACTGTTATATTATCATATCATATTACTGCCCTGTGATCTCACCACCTCTTATGAGGGTGTATGGGATGATACTGTGCTTTTGCTGAGAATGTGATATTAACAGTGGCGTGCTACCTGACAATGAATCACAACAGGGTTGGCTACTTCGGGTGACCCTGGATAAATGAAGCACAGTGATTTTCCACACTGCTCATGAATAACAAAACCCACAGCATGTGATGCGGACAGTATCAGACTGCTACAGCCACTTTGGAAAGATCTGGAATCTCTGGCAATACTAAATCCAAGAGTCAGTTACTCCATCAAGGGTATGCTGGAGAGAACAGTTCATCTTTTCACCAGGAACTTATATTATATCAGGGAATAAAAACAGGATGTTTTTAAAAAGCAATTCCAGTGCCAGTGGTGGAGAACAGAGAGAAGGAGCAGACTCATTGAGACCCAGCAGGTAGGAAGAACACGCCTACAAGAAACATAGACAGACTACAGTGTGACCAACAATGGACTCAGAGATAACGAAGGATGACTTCTTGCTTGAGGCACAGTGAAAGGCATCTGGAAGCTAAGCTTTGGGAGTTCCTGCAGGGCACATCTAAGTCATGCTAAAGCCTTGGACATTGTCTTACTAGCTGTGAGAAGACACTAAGCCGAGAGCAGAAACAGAGCAAGAGCCGCAAGAAGGGCACCAGAGACTGCCAGTGCTGTCTGCACATGCAGGGCAGCAACCACGGCTCATCGGTAAAGACAGGCAAAAAAAAAAAAATAGAAGCAGAGTTAAACAAAACCCCAGAAATGTCTGCAAGCAATGCAGGAGGCACAGTGAGCAGTTTCAATGCACAGCTATGTATGTGCAAGGGAAGAAAGAATACGGATGCCAGCTTATGACCAGGGCAGCGCAGGGCCGACCAATGGCTCCAGTGTACTTGCCATTATATGTCGGCCCACTGTCCACGCTTCCTCCATATCCTTTGGTGTCACAGTGTGGGGGAGCCCAGCCATCTTCACAGTGACAATTTTTATTGCTGTTACACACCTTTAAAACAAGTAAAGTACCAGTTGTTAACTGTGAGCATGCTCTAAATCAACTGCAGAATAGAACCTAAAAAAGTCATAAAAAATCACAAATCTCCTGAGTGTGTGGTATATGTCTTTCTCCTTCTCTCTCTCTCTCTTTCTCTCTCTCACTCTCATTCTCTCTCTCTCTCTCTTTTCTCTTTAAGACAGGATTTAACCATGTAGCCCTGGCTAGACTGCAAGTCACTCTGTGGACATGCACCACCACACCCAGCAATTTAGTGGGGGCTGGGGAAGGTTAAATGAAATATCTGCCAACATGAGCAAATGCTTCCAACATCTACCAGAAACCTTAGGAGCTCTCATCTAACCTCCCCGGGACTATCGGCTCAGCACTACCACTCTGAATACACGAAAGGGAACACTACTTACCCCATGGCCATGACATTTTCCCTGAATGTCACAGTCATAATTCAGGACAGAAGCATTTACACACTGAAAATTCCTACAAATCTGAAAAAAATAAGCAAAGAATTAAGTGACATAAGAAAAACTGGACACATTAAAAAGATCAGGAAAAAGACCAGCGTCATGATTATTTCATTGACGGTTAGTATTTTTAACTTATTACATTTTGATTTGGTGTGTGTACGTGTGGGTATGTGAGTAGATGTATGTGCATGCATGTGTACACTCACGCACATTAGTATACACACACAGGTACATGTGTGTATGTGCATACCAACATACACACAAGCATGTGCACATACATGTGAATGTGTGTACATGCATAGCATGATGTGTGTGTATAAGTCAAAACAAGACTTCTGAGCGTGGGCTCTGCCCCAGGATGGAATCCAGGGCCTCGCACTGGCAGCAGGCATCTTTACCCATCTTGCTTCCTGGACCCATCATTGGAGAATTCTTCAAACTCTCAAGGAATGGTTAATTCCAACATTATATTTTTTTAATGAAGAAAATGAGTGATATTAACTAAATAACATATAATTAATGATTAAAATTATAAAGCTTATATGAAGGTCAAAAAGAAATATTAAATTATAGTCTACCCTTTGATATAAGCAAACAAATAAAGACCTTAGGAAAACATTCACAAAGAATAACAGTGTGTAATCCTAGCACTCAGGAAACTGAGACATGATGAGCATGAGTTTGAGGCCAGAATAGACTCTACAGACAGACCCCGTCTGCAGAAAAAGGAATGATACATGAAATTGCTGAGAAATCTGGAAACAGGTACATTGAATATAAATAAAAGAGAGAATATCTTATTTTAAAATAAAAGCTACCCTTTATTTTCCAATATCATGATTAATAATAAAATGATGAGGAATATCCATTACAAACAGGAAGTAATCATTATAATTTATAAAGTTTTTGAAATTCTAGCTCATAACAGATATAAAATAGATAATAATGGTGAAGTAAATTAAAAATTATCTCTGAAATTGTTATATCACAATTGATATAGTAAAATGTCAAGCTCCTTTTTTTTTTGGAAGAGTTAGGGAAGGACTGAAGACTGAAGGGGATTGCAACTCCCTTCACAACTATGTGAAGATAAACAATATCAACTAACCAGACCCCTCAGAGCTCCCAGGGACTAAACCACCACCAAAGAGTACACATGGAGGGACGCATGGCTCCAGCCATAGATGTATCAGAGGGTGGCCTTGTTGGGCATCAATAAGAGGGGAGGCCCTTGGTCCTATGGAGGCTCGATGCCCCAGCATAGGGGATGCTAAGGTAGTGAGGTGGGAGTAGGTGCTGGCACGCATATGGAGAAAGAAGCACCCTATTCACTGCTTGTAGGAATGAAAACTGTTGAAGCCACCCTGGAAATCAGTGTGGAGGACCCTCAAAAGCTAGGAATAGCTAAACGACATGATCCAGCTCTTGGGATCCACAGAACTCTGTATCCTAATACAGGAAAGGCTAATAGGATGTGTGAGGAGGAGGCGGGTAGAAGAATACAGTGGGGTATAAACTAATGCTAAAGATCTTAAAAAGTCATATACCACTTAGATGCTTCCTGAAATGTGTATGTATAGACAGAGTTCAGATAAAGTTACTCTGTAATAGGCAGTAGTGACCCTACTAGATATCACAGGCTAACAAGGGAGAATGGCATTCTGTTTAACTGTAAAGAGAAAGGAAATCTGTAGAGGAATGGATGGAACTGGAAAACACTCTGTAAAGGTGACCCTGTCCCCAAGACAAATGCCATCTGTGCTATGTGAGCCATACCATCAGAGTTTTAAATTTGTCTGTAAACCAGGCATGGGGAAGGGACCATGGCAGGAAGAGAAGATGCCTTAAGGTGTGGAGGGTAGAATACCTGTGATGTGTAACTAGAGAAAGTCAAACAGGTGGGCAAGGCTCAGACAGGGATGGAGATGGGCAAGGCTCAAACAGGGATGGAGATGGGCAAGGCTCAGACAGGGATGGAGATGGGCAAGACTCAGACAGGGATGGAGATGGGCAAGGCTCAGACAGGGATACAGGTGGGCAAGGCTCAGACAGGGATGGAGATGGGCAAGGATCAGACAGGATACAGGTGGGCAAGGCTCAGACAGGGATACAGGTGGGCAAGGCTTGGACAAGGATGGAGGCAGGAGGCAAGAGGGGAAGAGTGAGAACTGACCAAAATGAAAGATTTATGAAGAAGCCTGCTTTAAAAACTAATTTTAAAACACGTTCTTTAAAAAGAACTGACATTAGCAAAACTATTGTCATAAATTAAGACACCTCATATACTATTAGTGAAATGTAAACTTTTAGCAAACTACAGAAAAGAAGTTGGCAGTTGCTATCAAAATTTAAATATGTATATGCAAAGAGTAAATTTAAGTAAATAAGTAGTTTACATGTCCCTTAATTTAAAAAAAAAAAAAAAAAAAACCCTCTTGTAGCAAACTATCCTACAGAAGTGTCAACTAGCTAAAGAAATAAACTACAGAGCAGGAAGCCTCCAGTGTGGTTAAAGAATTGCTGTACCTAAGATGAACCAAGGGCAGTTTCTATATAGACCTGAAGAATCTGGTATGTGCTGTGACTAGTCATACTTCAGAAATTTACTAAAAGTCTAATGTGGCTTTGTTTTCTCTGAGCGTGGAGGTTTGTAAATGCCCAGTGAGAACTGCGCAGAAATGGTACAGCTGACGTGTCTCATCTAGGATGTAAGCTGGGAAGAGGAATGCCATAGGTATCCATTTTTTGGTTTGTACAATATTTTTGATAATTAAAATGTAATACTTTGGCGGAAGCCGCCTGTTACCATGCAGACATGGCCAAGTCCAAGAACCACACCACACACAACCAGTCCCGCAAATGGCACAGAAATGACATCAAGAAACCCTGGTCACAAAGATACAAATATCTTAAGGTGGTTGACCCTAAGTTCCTGAGGAACATGCGCTTTGCCAAGAAGCACAACAAGAAAGGCCTGAAGAAGATGCAGGCCAATGCAAAGGCAGTGAGTGCAGGCGCAGAGGCCATCAAGGCCCTTGTGAAGCCTCAGGTCACCAAGCCCAAGATGCCAAAGGGCCCCAGCCGCAAACTCAGCCATCTGGCTTTCATCGCTCACCCCAAGCTTGGGAAGCGGATTCGAAGCTTCATGGCCAAGGGTCGCAGGTTCTGCCAACCAAAGCCCAAGGTTTAAACCAAGGCAGAGGCCAAAGCTCCAGCTAAGGCCCAAGCTTCAGCCCCAGCCCAAGCCCCTGTGAAAGCCCCATAGAAAAGGCTCCTGCCAATGTGAAGACAGATGGACTGCTGTGACACACACACCCACACACTATTTGCAGATGACCAGTGTCCTATGCTGTTTTTACAAATAAACAAGATCTGTTAACTTGAAAAAAAATGTAATACCTTTATATAATCAAGCTTCCAATGGTGGAAAAACATAGAAAGAAAAATAACATCTAACTATTGGAGGCACACTTGAAACAAAATGCCACTGAAGAGTTTGATTTTATAGTTTTTAACCCTATTACACAATTTAACCATGAACTGAGAAAGCAACAATATCAAGTAAAGGAAAATTTAGAATAAAAACATTAAAATAGAGCAAAGGTACATTTAAATTAATAAAAGATATCATCTACAATTAAAATATAATTGCCAAGAAACCAATACAAATATAATACTCCTGTGCAAAATAAATTTCTGTGGGAAGTTAAAATAGGACAGAACTAAGGACTAAACTATTTCTGTCTCTAAGGCTTTTAACGCCTTAAGAATTTGAAAGACCTGAATGTACAGTTACCAAATACTACATGCTATCAGATTGTACTCCTTGCAAACACATTCAGATTATGCATATATATGAATGTGTCACATATTCAGCTCATTAACCATGGCTGTGGCATTCAAACACTTAAAGAGGTATGCTCAAATTCCCAATCAAACAGAAATTCTCTGTGTCTGTCTGTCTGTCTGTCTCTCTCTCTCTCTCTCTCTCTCTCTCTCTCTCTCTCTCTCTCTCTCACATATACACACACAAACACACACACACACACACGTTGCCATCTCTTTTGCTCAATCTTGAGAAAAGAGGGCATGTTTAAAACTGGATAGTCAACACCATTTTCTGTCACTGCAGAGGGAAAAAGGCCCTGATCACCCACTCATATGAAAGCATGGTTGCAGGCCATGGCTGCCAAACCCTGGGCTGGACAAGCACCATGACATTACTGACCCAGAGGCACAAACAAATACACAAATTCCAGAGTCTCCAGCTCCCATCCTATGAATTGTGGCAATCGCCTACATTTCCCAGGAAGAGTATCTGGCTAACAAATTATAGCCTGTTCATAGGACAAAGAAACAAGTCCGGAGGATTCCAACATGGAAGACATCAGATGAAGCCTGTGAAGAACTACAGGGGGCACGATTACGAGTAGTTGTCAAGCTCCTTCCCGGTGGCTTTGGGTTTTCTAAAATTACTACCACAGATTTAGACGTCTTTTTCCAGGAAGAAGCCAGCCACCAACTTTGTGTATTGATTTTTACAGTTGTTTTGTTCGTAAATAGAAAATATTTAAGTTACCTTCCCAGCATCGCATTTTGTGCCTTCATTCACCATCCCTGGGTCTGGAACATCGGAGCCAAGCTGGAAATCCACACCCCAACATTTGGTGCCTCGACTGGGTGTCTGAATGATAGCTGGCACTATTCCAAACACTGGCATGTCCTGTACATTCTCACACTGAAGCTTCCCACACAAAGCATTCCTATGGGGCAAGACAAACACTGTAAATATAAAGTGCATCCAATGGACACAGAAAAGAAGTTTTTATGTTTGTATGTAGTCATGTAGGCTGTTTCTTGGCTGGAGCGAATCTCAATGGAAAGTCGATACGGCTCTTCTTAAATTTAGCAGGGAGAGAAGAGGAGAGCTGTGGCTGGCATGCAGTCATCAGGTGGGGTGGCAAGCAGGGCAAAGGTCCTTCCCTCTCCACTCCTACCCCTCCTTATTGCACAGTAAGCACTTTATACACAGAGCATCTCCCACTCCCAAGTCTTCTTGGTAAAATTAAACAAGAAAGCAATTTTGGAAATTAAACAATGAACTTTCAGTAACTCATGAGTCAATGGAGAAATCAGCCTTACAGAGATGGCTAACGAAGGAGGAGAAGATGTGAGGAAGAAGCAGAACATTAGAAAATGGTACTGTGGTAGTCTGAATAAGACTGGACCCCAGAGACTCTGATGCTCAAATGCTAGTGGCACTATTTGAAAGGATTAGAAGGGTTAAGAGGTGTGGTCTTGCGGGAGAAAGTGTCACTAGGACTGGGCTTTGAGGTTTCGAAAGCCTATGCCAAGCCCAGTGTATGTCTCACTGTCTACAGACCAGGTTGTAGCTCTCAGCTACTAATCTGGAGGCATGATGTCTGCCATGATGATAATGGACTAAACCTCTGACACGGTAATCCAGAGCCCAACTAAATACTCTCTTTTGTCAGAGTTGCTGTTGTCATGGTGTTTCTTCTGAGCCACAGAGCAATGACAAGGACATCTATGAACAATGATGAAAACAAAGCACGCTTATGAAAGAGGCATCTGGCGCTCGGAACACCGGTGAAGACTACACACTGTTGATAGGAAAGTGGGAGAAGCTTGCCTTAAGAAAGCCACTGGAACTCAAGTTTGAAGAACGACCAGGATTGGCCAGGCAGTGAAGAAACTGCACGTTCAGAGATGCTATGAAAAATGTCCCAAGTAGGCTAGTATAGCTGAAGTACCTCACAGAGATGCCTTATGAAAGGAGGAGATATGGGGAAGAAGCGGAAAATAAGTTTATCCAGAGGGACATTCTTCATAAAGCTGAGGGAAAAGAAAAGGGCCAGTCAGTGAAGCAGTGTGAATGAGAAAGGTCCCCATACACTCACGTATTTGAATGCCTGGGTCCCAGTTGGTGGAACTGTTTGAAAAGGACTGGGGTGTGGCCTTGTTGGAGGAGGTGTGTCACCAGGGGTGGGCTTTGAGATCTCAAAAGCGAATGTAAAATCCACTCTCACTTTCCCTGTCATTAGACATAAGCTCTTAGCTACTGCTCCAGCACCATGCCTACCTAGTGCCATGCTCCTGCCGTGATGATCATAGACTCACCCTCTGAAACTCAGAACACCAGTAAGCCCCAATAAACTCTTTCTTTTATAAGCTGCCTTGGTGATGGTGTCTCTTCATACCAACAGAACAGTGATTAAGGCAGCTGGTCAGACTGAACACTCCTGCAGCGTTGAGGAGAGTGAAGACAGTACACGCCACAGCAGTGCTGACGATGCTTGGAAAACACCATGAGCCGCTGAGCTCAACAGTGACAGCACACAGTACTTCAGAGTCACCCCCACTGAGTACAGTAGCAGTGTGGGTACATGCAGAGTGCAAACACAGAATGGGGGAGGCGCATGGGGGTGTGTCTGCTCGCTTATTACATTGATTTAGTAACTACTTTGTCTATTTTACATGTGTTTCTGTGTTTATATGCATGTATTTCCTGCACACACATTCCTACACAGGTAGGTTAGAGGACAACTTGCTAGAATCAGGAGATCAAACTCAGGTTGTCAAGTTTGATGATAAGTACTTAAACCTGTAAGCCATCTCACCAGCCTACAAAAATAAAAATAGAAATTTTATGTCATCTTTTTAAGTTCATTTAAGGCTGACAAAGAAATAATGAGAGGCCCAATTATTACTGCAGGTATTCTGTATGTACAACCGAGTCAGAGAATGTCTTACTAAAGAGTGTGTGAAGAAAAGAGGGTGCATTCACTCAGGAATCTTCCTGCAGGTCATGAATAAACAAAACAAGGTTCTAAGCCCACTAGCTCCACAATGTGCATGCACGGAGATGAATCGCTTCCCCAGTCTTGGTCCCAACACATCTCTCTGAACCCTGCTGTGCATGCTGCATATGAGATAGAAAGGATCTAAAGCAGGAGAAAGGCCGCAGTCACAGGAGCAGGTGCAGAGACTTCAGGGACCCCAACTCCCTTGCTCATGACCCTCCACACCCTTGTCCCAACTTACCCGGTGGCACACTTCTTGTACTCACTGCCAGAGAAACCACAGTTGCCAAATCTGTCACCTTTAGAATTCACTTCAATGAAGCAATCTCTTGGGGCAGCCTTTGCTTCTGCAATATTCAACATTTAAGAGAGAAAAACGTTATGGTAACTTTAGTCAGAAACTGAAGTACTCCGTACGATCTTCAGCACACTTCCAAATGTTCCAGCCTTACACATACAGCACCTCTGTTCTATACTTCATACACAGCACCGACATGCAAACTCAGATTGCACATAAAAAAAAAAAAGCCTGGATGCAAGCACTCAAATCTATAACAAATACCATTACATGATTATTACAATCGTTGATGAGTTCCTAAGATGATAGATTATTGGGAAATAGGGAAAGGAAAGGGACAGAATCCTTTGGAGGGTGGGTCACTGGGAGATGGGGAGGGGCTAATGTGCCCTGGAGCTATATCTTGCCTCAGCCCTCTCCTGAACCCTTCTCTTCCTGTCTTTCTCCCACATGAGGTAGAAAAGCCTCTCTGCCACACAGTCCCATCGCTGTGGTGTTCTTCATATGTTCACGGAGCCAAGCAAACATGGACTGAACCTCTCCGAAACCAGGAGCCAAAGCGTATCTCCCTTTAACTCTTCTCCCGGGTAACATGCAACAGTGCTCCTGCTAAGTCACAGCTTACAGGCGCTCACTCTCTGCTCTCACAAGCCCAGCACTCTCTCCAGTTACAGCAGAGACCACGTGTTTTTATTGTACATGGCTGCTTACATTAGATAAATACAGTGAGACCTACACCGTGTGACAAAGGATTAATCTATTCTCATTTTCTTACATTTTTGGTATCACTTACTTTCATTTTTCCCTCCCCAAGAGCGCTGTTAGTATTTCCCAGTCAAATCGTCAGTCCTTCCTCCCTCCTGAACCAGACTGCCTTACCCAGCCCACAAGCCTGACTCGAGGCTAAGTTACTTTTAAAGAAGGTGGATGTGGGCGAAAGGAGGCAGAGCAGCAGAGGGAAGCAGTGAGCATGAGGAGAGATATCCATACTGCTGCCCAGGGAAAATGCCACACAGTGTTCCCGTCCAAGTCAGAGCAACAGGGAAAGTTCCAGACTTCCCCAATGATACACAGGAAGGGACTGAGTCAATGTGCCTGCTGCTCCTGCTGACTCAAGGATAAAGGAATGCTGGGAAGCCAGGATTCTAGGAAGGCTTCTTGCAGACATCCTCTGTGCCAGTCACTGGCCACTGCAACCTTGGTAAATGTGCTGAAAACAGGACTCACAGACGATTCCAAAACATAAGGGGGCAGGGGATGAGAACCCACTAGCACCATGAGAACCAAAATGAAGGCAGCTGAGGGACCACAAGTCCATGTCCAATGTTCCAAGCCTCTGTCTAGCATCTATGACCACTCTGGGAATCCTACCAAGAACTGACACAGAGAGAAGAACAAAGCATTTCGCAGATGTGCTGAGCACTGTGGAAGCATCACCCAAAAGTGAACAGTGGCAATGCTCTTTCTGGAACACCCCCACGGTACATTTTGTGGTTCACTGTGCTGGGAAGGAGAGATGGATGAGTTCATGGTATGACCAACTGAGGTGCTTGGGCCAAAACATCAACAGAAAGGAAAACCCATTCTGAGAACTGCAGGCAGCCTCTTTTCCCAGCAGCCTCTGTCGCCACCCAAATCCACTGGGTCTCTGATATGGCACCCTGTCCTGAGCATCAGCCAACATCTGAGTACCCTGTCCAGCAGAAGGGACAGCACTTTGTGCCTGGGCACATATACACCACTTCTTCAAATGCTGGTGACTGAGGCCCTGTGCACACTAGGAAGTGCTATCTCCACCACAGAGCTATCTCCTAACACTTGTTTACTGTTTGAGACAAGGTTTCACTAAGCTGCACAGGCTGGCTCTCTGTAGCCCAGGCAGGCCTTAAACTTGCAATCCTCCAGCCTCCGCTTTCGCAGTGGCTGGGCTTACAGGCCTATCGATATCACTAAGTACAGTATTTGATTGTTACTAGATGGCTTGTTAGAGTAGCGGAGATACACAGGGTACTCAGCTACAGTGCACGTCCGATGGTACTAACTGATGGACAGGGGCGTCAGTACTTCACAAAGCTATATATGCTCTAAGTCAGGTCCAACAACAACAGCCACAATTCAGTGCACAGACCTTAAGGGGTGCAAATGGGGGAGTGGCAACACTTAACAATATGACTCACTAGCAAAAAACATGCTTCCTGTGCCCATGACTTCACGCTCTAATAGCTTAGAGGTCTGAGTGTCCAAAGAAGAAATTCTTCCACTAGATGCCACAATAATGACTCCACTGGGCTGGAACATATACTGCACACTCAGTTATGCTGGGCTCTGCATGTTTCTGAACTAACAGAGAAAGGCTTTTGTAAGCGGCTGATGACAGATCCATAACCCTACATGGAAGCAAGAAGAGCAGGGCTGGAATACAGGAGTTCTCTAAATACTTACCTCATCCTGTCTAACAACCAAATCCCACAAAGCTACACACGGCCCAGGCCCTTCAGGAATGAATGTTTACGCCACTCCACCAGGTTGGGAGCTATAGCCATCTAAGGAACTTCCTGATGTCAAAGAGAACACAGAACGGGCAGTGTAAAATGTAATGTGGACGAGAAAGCAGCTGCAAGTGTGAGCTATGGCCACAGAGCAGTCACAAGCCTGAGGCCTACAATTTTCACTGACATCTTCTTTCAGTATGACTGTGTCTGTGAGGATATATGAGTAACTTCTTCCCTCTCTTATTCCTTCACCATGTGATGTAAGATAGACTTGACTCTGAACTTGTCAGAGCGCTTTTAGATGAGGCTAATATTTAATTGAACAGAGAGAATACAGCAGGATGCACTCATGGATGCTTTACACAATCATTTCACATTTGAACAGAACAAACCACGACCAGTAGGAGGGAATTTTCCTAACAGATACCAGGTGGAGACACCTGTAATGTTCCTTCCACTGGAACTGACCTGGGAGACCTTCTGGGTCCTGAGCCTGACATCCCTGAACACAAGTGCTCTATCAGTTCTACATGAGCAGAGCTACATGAGTCAATCCATCGTGTGTGTGTGTGTGTGTGTGTGTGTGTGTGTGCCACACACAACAATACAAAGAACAAGTTAAAACTGAAGACAGAGACATCCTGTTTATATTTCTTTAAACAGATTGAAATCAGTAGAACACCTGATGCCTTAAACCACTTTAGGACAATATCAGAATAGATATTAACTATTTGCAATTTTGCAAATTATTTTGCAATAATGGTAAGTATTAAGCAAACTCATTGTAAGGGGACAGACAGGAAGGCACACAGGAAGGAAAGAGACAGAATGAGAAAGAGAATGGCAGGAAATCAATTGAACCTTACTACACAGTTCAGAAAACAGCATTAATATGGCTGCAATGCAATACAGTCAACACTGCTGTGAACACTACAATTATTCTACGATGAAGAAAGAAGACTAGAAAATGATCAAAGACAAAGAATGAAAATTACCCACAAAAACAAAAACAGTAGGGGTTTGAGAGACAGCTCAGAGGTTAGGAACACTTGCTGCTCTTGTAGAGGACCTGGGTTTGATTCCCAGCACCATCCCTCTCTCTAGTTCCTAGGAATCCAATGCCTTTTCTGATCTCCAAAAGCACTAGGCATGTACATGGTATACACACATACTTTGTCGTGCAAGTGTAAGGAACTGAGTTCAAATCCCCAGAGCCCACATAAAGCAGTTCATATCTGCAAATCCAGAGATCCTATGAGGAAAGGGAGGTAAAAACAGAAGAATCCCAAAAGCTGAAAGGCCAACTAGTCTATGTCCACACACACATACACTAAGACACATGCACTCCCATACACAAAGACACACTTCATACATACACAAATGAGAAACTAATCAGAGTCCACTTAACTAATGAATACCCTAATATACTGTGATAGAAATATATCAGTATACATGGATCATAAGGATATTCTAAATGATGAATACAAATGTTAGACCCATACAGCCTAAAATATCAGAACTAGAAACCAGAAGGGTGAGGCCATAGCAAAGCAATAGTGTGCTTGCCTAGCATATGTGAGGTTCTAGGTACAATCCTCAGTTCTCAAACCTCTGTGTGTGCATATCTATACATACTGTGTGTGATGGTTTGCATATGCTTAGCCCAGGGAGTGGCACTAATAGGAGATGTGGCCTTGGAGGAGGTGTGACCTTGTTGGAGGAAGTGTGTCATTGTGGGCATAGCTTTAAGACCCTTATCCTAGCTCCCTAGAAGCCAGTCTTCTCCGGTTTGCATCGGAACAATATGTAGAACTCCCAGGTTCTTCTCCAGCACCATGTCTGCCTGCATGCTGCCATGCTCCTGCCATGATGGTAATGGACTGAACCTCTGAATCTGTAAGTCAGCCCCAATTAAATGTTGTCTCTTATAAGGATTCTTGGTCATAGTGTCTCTTCACAGCAATGAAAACCCTAAGACACTGTGTGTTATACAAAGTGAAAAGAGGGAGAGGGACCACATAAAGCATCAACTGAATCATCAAATTAGACATAAAAATTCCTGACCATGACTACTATTGGAGGAGGAAAATGGAGATACAAAAACCTCATCAATAATGTTCGAGTCCTTCTTTAAAAACCTAAGGCAAACAGATGATAAAATCAATCAACTGATTATAAATGTCTTACTTGAACCAAAGATGACCTGACACTGCGCATCATAATACTGGCACATGCCATTGTAGCAGTAGGCTTTGCTATTCTGGCAAGGATATCCGTTCTGAATGAAGACATCTGGCGGGCAGAACTGAGAGGAGCCATTGCAGTACTCAGGGACATCACACTCACTGGTCTTTCCTCTGCACATGGAGCCTCCTGGAAGGAACTAAGGAAATGAGGTTCAAATCAGACAGGAATATCAGGAGAGTCTCCACAAAGCTATCAGATTTGAAACCACAGTGTGGTTTCCCAATAAAGGTCCCAACACCAGACATTACATCACCCAACACAAAAGTGAACAAAGCCCAAACAGTCAGTTCATACATATTATAAGATGAAAAACAAACCTCACAGGTAACCAAAAGAAACACAAATTAGATACAAACACATGGAACACTGCAGAGTCAGCAGTCCGACAAGGCGGACAACAGCACTCCTGGAATCAGCATTCGCTTGGTGAATGAGTTTGGGGGTGGGGAGACAGCCAGCATGGCTGAGCATTGGAGATGAGGTCAGGAAACCACTACAGCTCAGGCAGCCAGTCAGTGTAGCAGGCCGAGAGCTGCAGGTTCTGTGCTGGGATCACAAGCACAGGCCGCCATGGTTTTTGGTTGGAGGGAGGGGGTTGTTTCTAAAGGGTTCTGGGGATCTAATTCAGATCATCTTCATCGATTAATTCCCAACCCTAACTTTCTACAGTCTATACTTTGATATTTTTTAATTTTCTCTAAGAGATATATGTTACTTGAAAAGGGGAATCAAGAAAATCAAAAATGGAGACATAGCTCATGGTAGAGTGTTTACCTGCAAGCAGGAAGCCTGAGTAGTCTTAGGTTTAACCCCCAGCACCCAAAATTAACTCAGTAGGCCCCTCCTCACAGAAAGTGCCATTTAAATGCACACAAGTGGGATGAAATACAAATGGTCATATGATAAAAATGGTGTGCAGAGATCTCAAGAGATGCATTTCCAGATTCCATTTGCCTTCTGATTGGCTCCTGATAGGGAGAAGTCCTTGCCTGGCAATCTTTACAACAGTCGCCATATGCACATTCAGCAAATGACTTGAGCTTACAAGTGCTTCCTTCACAGCATGGATCCAACTCACAGTCCTGCAAATAGAAAGGGACCACTGATAAACAAATGAGCCCCTGAGAGCAGCAGCCTTAGTACAGCAGTGTTCTGCCCTGTGAGTTCACTCACCACCTAGCCACGGCCTGCTCTCTCCTGGTGCTGTAAACACACCAATCTCCCCCCAACCCCACTTCCCTGGCATCTTCTTTCTCTGGGGCATAAATAAAATAATTAATTTTAAAAATTAATAAAAAATAGACACACCAGTCAGTCTGTAGCTGCAAGTATTTAAATCTCAACATATTTCACAAGACAGCTGGTAACTCCATAATAAAATACCAAAGACTGGAGGACTTAAAGAATGGAAATTTACTTTCTCCCAGTTCTGAAAGCTAGAAATGCAAGGTGATAGTTCTCCCAGAGAACTCCGGGCGCCCTGCCCTCTCTTGCTGGCTGACAGGCTATGACCAATCCCTTAGCAGGCACTGGAGAGAATCTTCTAAAGACACTGATCCTAGTGAACCAGGGCTCCATCCTCCAGTGCTTATTTCATCTTCTTTCCTCAGACGCCCCATTGCCAAATGCAGCTTCACTGCAGGTCACAGGTCTGACACATGAATTCTGAGGGACCACAGAGAAGTAAATATCCAAGGACACCTTTCTCTCCCTGCTCAGGGTCCCACTACCCGTGGGACAGCTCTTTTCTCTGGATAGGGAGACTATTCCTTTTCTTACAGGATAGGAGGTGAGGCCTGGCCTCAGTGCCCTGTACACACTAAGCAACATGCTAAGACACACACTATAACACTGAGGCACTTTTCTTGGCTTCTGTCACCATGCTTTGTTCCATGACAGTTACATTTCACCTCCAACCTCCCACCCACAGACACCTATAGGAATACAGCAATCTTAACCTCCTATAAATGTGCCATAGCCTTGTAAGCTGTCACCACTGGGGGACTGGCAAGAGAGTACATGGAGTGCTATGCACTATTCTGCAACCTCTTATCTGCCTATGATTATTTCATAGTAAAGTTCTAAAATTAACTTTTTTTTTTAATTAACATGTCTATATATATGAGACAGTGTAATATTTCATATACTCAAGTACATTAATCAAATCAGGGTCATTAGCATTTCTATCACATAGCAAAAATTATAACAAATGAGCTACAACCTATACTTTCAAACAGATACACACACACACACACACACACACACACACCACTAAGTCAAGATAGCTCATGGACCCAAATGTAAAGTCTAAAACTATAAACTTCCCGGGAAAAGCTGTACAAAGTGGGTGCAGCCAAAGCATCAGTCATAAAAGGGCAAAGTGACAAATGGCTTTCATCAATATCAAACCTCTGTGCTTCTAAGACTCTGTACATTATTGAAGGAGAACTATTAAGATGACATTTACAAATCAAGTATCTAACAGATGATATAGATCCAAGATAAAGAAGACAGAACTCAGTAGCAAATAACACACTTTCAATAAAAGTAAAGAGCTGAACACATATCACAGGACACACATGTGGCAAGTGTGTGCAAGGACACCTGCTCCACAGCCTTAGACACCAGGGACATGTGCAGAGAAAATGTACGGAAACGGGGTGGGTGGACAGCACGGAGAAGGGCGGAGAGGAGAGGGAGTGAGCGGCAGATACACTTACTGTGGGTGTTGGGAAAAGGCATAGGGGATACATTGTATGTTTATCTAAAATTACACATAGCATGTATGTTATGTGCATATATAGATACACAGTTTAAATGAAGTGATAACTCTTGAGGTGACAATGGTTCCCTCCAAGAGCCACAGACTACCTAAGAAAGCTCCAGTCTAAGCATGAGAAATTTCCTCTCTAGTTGTTGGTCAGGAAACTCCAAAGGCTTCACAGAAGTCATGGAATACATCAATCACATAAGACAAAGAAACAATTTTCTCTTAGGATACAGGTATGCTTTCAAAACCAAGTGTGGTTAGGCAAGGAAAACCATTGAGAATAATATCGTAGGCCTTACATCTGAACAAATACATCCTGAATCTAATGGCAGTCCAAGGGGAGATGGTTTAATGGGTTTACTGAGAGGAATGTGGCTGGACAACAGTATTAGTGAAGGTGGTCACAGCTGAGGGCCATGGAGGTAGGGATGCACAGGTGACAGACACAACTGCTCACAGGAGGAAGAATGCAGACACTGGCAGATGCTGGAGGGTGAATCAGCTGGGCTCATTTAGTAAATGAACCCAGCTCAACAATATGTCCTTACCAGCAGGGCCACAATGGAGAACATGTAAAGGAACTGAACAATTGTGTAATGCCAGTAACAAATAATCCAACAGCTACATAAAGATAAAAGATGGATAAGCAGAATGTTTAAAAAGAAGGGGACCATAGTGCTTACATGAAGTCACAGCATCATGTGCTAACTAACCTCCCAGGAGCTGACCAGTCCTGGAAACTTGTCTGTAACATAAGAGCAAGCCTCATCTGACCACTAAAGCCCACAGTCTCCTCAGGAAGACTTGACTGACCTTTGGTGTGCCGCAGTCGCACTCCTCCCCAGGGTCCACCAGCTTATTACCACAGGAGGGCGCGCTGTAGGCCTCATCAGGCTTCGGGATGTTAAGCAGGCAGCTTCCTCCCCTGTTCAAAGTTAATTTTTCAAAGTCCTCCGCACTGCAACTGCTGAAGTTTCTGGACCCTCTACAATAAATAGTAAGACAGAGATCTCACATCATAGTCATCGCTTACCTTGAAAGTTCTTTGTCATATCTTTAACCAATAAGAAGTAAACACTGTAGAAAGCAGAAAACAAAAGTTGGCAAAAACGAGATTATCTATCTCTAATAAATATAGGAATCACTTAGTAACTACATAGTTCACCATGGAAGTTACCCTGAGAATATCTTCCAAGCACATCACTTGTTAATACACAAAACCAAAAATCACAGTCCTTTCCATGTACAGAGATCTTAAAAACTTACCTAGTCTCATTCAGAATTGAGCTTTTATTTCTCTAAAATGCTACATTTCAAATACTGGAAGCTACTGTGTGCTTCCCAATCCTGATATCTACAGTTTGACCACTTGTTCCCCTCCGCCAACTCATATACTGTGAGTCATGAGAAAAACACAAAAGGGTGATTCCAGATTGTTCATAGTCTCTGAATGAGAATGGTCCCCAAGATCATATATTTGAATGGTTTTTTTCTGTCTCTCTTTGTCTCTGTCTCTTTATATCTCTGTGTGTGTGTGCGTATATATGTCCCTCTGTCTCTGGGTTTCTGTCTCTGTCTCTCTGTGTTTGTGTCTCTCTCTGTCTCTCTTAGTATGTCTCTCTGTCTCTGTCTCTCTCTGTCTCTATTTCTCTCTCTATCCCCTCAATGTTATAAGTGAATATTCACGATAAATGTTGAGTGGAACGCACAGATATTACTTGTAATCCTGTCTGTGGTATTTGTAATGCTGTTGTTATCTGGGTCAGTTGGGGTCAGCGTCTTTATCCCTTGAAAACTCTTACAGATTTCTATAAAGTATCCTAGTCCTTCCCCATGGGATGCTTCTATGCTGTTCAATAAACACAGAGCAAATTCTTTGTTAGGGACAGACATATGCGTGCGCACACACATTCAGATAGATACATACGGACAGAGACAGAGATGTATTCACACGGCAGTATTCAGGCAGACACAAATTTAGATTCATACAATCTACATACAGACAGGGATGTCAGAAATAGAGAATACACTGTGAAGTAGAGAATTCAAATCTGGGCTCACTCGGTAAAAAAGCATCTAGCAGAAATGTTTGAGTTTCTTTCTTTACTGTGACACTGTCCCAATACTGGTGACTCTAAGTTTATTATTGAAGCATTCAAACCAACCACATTTTGTTCCTGTGTGAGGCATGTGTGAGGAACACATGAGGAGCAGCCTAGAAAAATGCCAGGACACATGAGGAACATCTCAGCTCACAGGAGTTCTCTTCAGAGCACTTAATCCACACCCCCAATAACTACACGTTACCACGTAATCCTGTTGATCATCTTTACTTTGAAACTCTGTAGAAAATGTATCTATAAGCCAGGAATTGTTGACAAACCCACATTCTGTTAGAATTTTATCTGGGATAGTCATCTACCTGTCAACCTCCCAATTTCTCTATCTGGCAACCTAAACTCTGGGTATGATATCATTGCTAAGGCCAATATCAAGAAAACAGCTCTTGATTGAAACATGGTCACTGTGACTAGGTGTGAGACCAAACAAAACACTTCCTTTGACTCAAGTCAGCAGAGAATAAGAATTTCCCCATCTTATGTCTTGTGTGCTTAGGTCTTTTATCCATTTGGGCATCATGTGCACAAAACATAAAGATTCAATTTTATCCTTTAGTATGTGGGGGAAAGTTTGTTCTTAGGAAATATTTGCAAACCATGTATCTGACAAAGGGTTAATAACTAAATGTATAAGGAAAAGTCAATATCAAAAATACCTCAAAAATGAGAAAACGGTCTTGAATACATATTTTCAGATGGAGACAATAAACACCCAACAGCTTACATGAAGAGGTCAGCATCAGTAACCACCATGGAAATGCAAAGCAAACACAAATCGTCCATCCCTTAGCCCTGTTCCAGTGGCTGTTACAAAACCCTAAATGAGAAGTTCAGGTAAGGCTGTGGAAACAGCAAAGCCAGCAGAAAACAGCATGGTACTCCTAAGGAAATTAACAGAGATGCGCGAAGGCCCAGAAGTCCACCCTCTGCTGAATGAGACTGTCATCGTAAAGACACCTGTATTCTCTTGTTCAGCATTAGTCACTGAAGCCAAGACCTGGAAAGAGCCTGAGGGCTCAGCAACGGACAAACAGATAAACGTACTACAGTACGTGTGCATGCATTCCATTACACGTGTGTGCCTATACTGTCATGTGTACCTGTGTATGCATATACATGTATGTGCCACAAGATGAATGAACCTAGAGGGTTCTCTGTTAGTAAAATAAGCCAGGCACAAAAAAGAAAAATATCACAATATCTCGATCATGCGTGAAATTGTAAAAGAAAAGCAAAAGATGAACAAAGAGTAGAAGCTAAGACAGCTGGAAGGGAGCAAATGGGAAGATGGAGGTGAGAGGAGGGTATCATCACACGTCAGGATTGGCCAGCATAGAGGCCATGCACGCCATGAGCACCGCCATCGCTACCTCAGAAGACGTGGGATTTTTGCTACAGGACTAGGTTCTAGGTTCTTCTGACATAAAAGGAAATCTGGGTAACTATGCAGGACAACGGACATGTTAATCTGCCTGACAACAGTAACATTTCACCACCTACACATAGTGTGCACCATCCCAGGGCTCGGGAAACTGAGCCAGAGAAAGAAACTGAGGCTACCCTGGGCAAAAGAGAAACACTGTCTCAAAAACAGGAAATAACAATTTTACTTTTTTTTTTTAATAGAGTCTTATTGTGTGGCCCTGGTTGCCCTCAAACTCAGAGATCTACCTGCCTCTGCCTCCTGAGTGCTAAAATTAAAGCCAGATGCCAATCCCACCCAGCCACACTACAGATTTATAAATTACATAAGTTCTGGGCAATAGAACCCGTTTTGCATTTTCCTCACTACTCTTGAAGCTGTGATGGGACCCGATGAACCTCCCAAGCATGCGCTCATCCACCAGTACATGCTGGATATCTGTCTGCATAAGGTACTCTCCTCAGTTCAAGGGACAGAGCCATGAACACGGCAGAAACCCTTTCTGTGAAGGTCACACTAGTGAATGTAGCAGACTGCAAACTTTGGTGGAATGAGAGAAGGTGGTAATAGTCTGGAGAAAAGGGAAGCAAAGATTTATGGGAGGCTGGGAGTAGACAGCCCAAAGGACAGTCGATTCAAAGATTTCGTACATCATGACACTTAAGTCAAAATGGGAAACCTGGGGAAAGAACGTCACAAACAGAAAGAAAACCATGAACAAATACTCTAAGGCACAGGTAGCATGTCCTAGAATTGATAAGGAAGCCAGTGGCCCTTCAGGGAAGTAGTGAGTAAGAAAATGAATGAGACTGAGCAAAGATGGAAGAGACTATGGCGAACTGTGGCTCTTGACTGAAACATGGTCACTGTGACTAGGTGTGAGACCAAACAAAACACATCCTTTGACTCAAGTCAGCAGGCTCAGCACTGCTGCTATGCTAAACAGGAAGACTGAAAACAGGGTTCTCCCAGAATCTACTTCACAGACAGTGACTCAGAGTGGCATCCTTAGGATCGGGAGGAGGGGTCGATTATTTCAAGGAAACACATTGAGAATAAAAGAGATGCAAAGGCTGGTTGACAGAGTAAAGTTAGCAGCAGTGAGTGTGGGGATGTTTGCAGAGATAACCAGGTACAAAACGAAATGACTAGCCATCAAGTAAAACAGACTTGTAATTGCTGACTTCCTCTCATTGACTGTGGCTTCCACACAGCTCATGGGATAATGCTCTCTGTAGAATGAATTCATCAGACAACCATCGTGGCTGTGCCAGCGAATGTTTATCCTACACACCAGTCCCTAATTACAACCTGCAGTGTCCACCCATAGCAAAGGCTATTTAAAGAGGCTTCCTATTCAGCAGTTGAACTCCATTTTTGTCATAAATAATGTTTGACAATGTGACCCTAGAGCAAGGTTCAAAAAAAAAAACTCAGTTCCAACTACAGCCAAGTGATAGGCTACAAAATAAGTATACAATAATCAGCAGCCTTCCTATATACCAGTAACAACCACACTGAGAAAAAACATCAGGGAAACGATATCATTAACAGGAGCCTCAAAAAATAAAATACATTAAAATAACCCTAACCAATGATGTGAAAGTCGTCTATAATGAAAACTTTAAAACACTGAAGAAAGAACTTAAAGGCACTCACTATAAGATGAAAAGCCCTCTCATGCATGGATTGGAAGAATCACGCTGTAAAAACAGCCTTCCAAAATTAAGCTAGAGAGTCAATGTAATCACAAAGTTCCAGTGACAGAAGCAGACAAATCAATCTTAAAAACCATATGAAAGCACAAAACAATGTCAGACAGTCAAAGCAATCCTTAGCAAAAAGGATACTCCTGGAGCAGTCAATGTGCTTGACTTCAAGTCACACTGCAGAGCCATGGTAGTAAGAACAGCATGGCAAAAGCAGAATGCAGATTAATGGAACAGAAGAGAGGGCCCAGACACAGGGTGCTCTAGTCTACACACACAATAAGGCTGATTTCTGAGAGTTGCCAAAAATACTCACTGGAGAAAACATAGCATCTTCAACACATGGTGCTGGGAAAACTGAATTACTACACACAGCAGAAAGAAACTGAATCTTGTATGGCTCAGGAGTCTGATGGAGGTGGACGAGAGGTGGTGGGAGAATGGAGATCCCCTGGGACAGCAGGCTGCTCAGGGCAGACTGGTTTAAGCCCAGGGGGCTCAGTCAGCAGGGAAGATGGATGGGGAAAGGAAAGCTAACCGTATGGTTCAAGAGTCTCAGGTCTGATGGAGGTGGGAAGAGAGGCAGCAGGAAAATGGAGGTCCCCCTGGGATAGCAGGCTGCTTAGGGTGACCTAAGCTTTGACTCACATTGGGGATATGGAACCTGAAGAGGCCAGCCTCCTGTAGCCAGGCAGGAACTCCAGTGGAGTAATAGATAACACCAACCCACTCACCAAACTTTTGACCCAAAATTTAGCCTGTCTGCAAGAAATCCAGGCACAGGGGATGAAGCAGAGATTGAGGGAATGGCCAACCAATAACCAGCCAAACTGGAGACTCATCCCATTGGCAAGCACAAATCCCTAACACTATTAATGATACTCTGTTATGCTTGGAGACAGGAACAAGTTGTCCTCTGAGAGGCTCCACCCAGCAGCTGACTCAGACAGATACAGCCAAACAGTGGGTGGAGGTTGGGGACTCTTATGGAAGAGTAGGAGAAAAGATTTCAGTCCCTGAAGGGGATAGGTACTCCACAGAAGA
Organism: Mastomys natalensis; assembly: GCA_021653895.1. Taxonomy (NCBI): domain Eukaryota; kingdom Metazoa; phylum Chordata; class Mammalia; order Rodentia; family Muridae; genus Mastomys; species Mastomys natalensis. The sequence continues at coordinate 95,661 of JAJTUV010001724.1, read as the reverse complement.
CCAACAGAGTCCACTAACCTGAACCCATAAGGCTCTCAGAGTCTGAACCATCAACCAAAGAGCATGCACGGGCTGGACCTAGGCCTCCCACACATATGCAGCAGATGTGCAGCTTGCTCTTCATGTGGGTTCCAAACAACTGGAACGGGGGCTATCCCAAAAGCTGTTGCTTATTCATGGGATATGTTCTTCTAGCTGAGCTGCCTTGTCTGGCCCCAGTGGGAGAGTGCCTAGCCTCAAAGAGACTTGAAGTGCCAGGGTAGAGGGACCCCAAGAGGGCGCCACCCACTCAGAGGAGAAGGATGCTGCCTGTCCTACACTTGTACCTTACAGGATGTTGCCTGTCCCACACCTGTACCTTACAGGATGCTGCCTGTCCCACACCTGTACCTTACAGGATGCTGCCTGTCCTGTGTTTTCTTCTAGCAGTTTCAGTGGTTCAGGTTCCGCATTCAAACAGCAGTCCCACCCAGATATGACATGCATGACCTACAACAATGGCCAAGATATCCTTGAAGGTACAATACTGCCATTATATTTTAGTGGTAGCCAAGAGCTACCTAACTGAACTTGGCTTAGCCAAGTGGAAAGAAAGTGCCTGGTACTATACCCCTCCTCCACTGCTCATATACTGTCGCAAGGAGAGAAAATCGGTACAGGTAATATGGAAATCAATTGCTGGGGAAGGTCAAACACTGAAAACAGAAGTACTGTATCCACTTATCCCACTCCTGGGCAGGCACACAAAGGATCCATATCCCCCTACAGAGACATCTGTACATCAGTGTTTACTGCCACTTCAGTCACATGAACAAGGAAATGGCATCCCTGAATGTTCTGGACAGATCATGAAAACGAGGTACACATAAACCATGAAATTCAGTTCTGAAGAGAATAAAATCATGAAATTTACAGAAGAATTGTTGGCACTAGACAATAAGTCAAGTGAGTTATCCCAGGCTCAGAAAGACAAATGTCACTTTCTCTCTCGTACGTGGATCCCAACTTTGAAGTTATATTTGTGTGTTTAACTTGGAGTGCCTATAAAGGTAAGAAATCTAAAACATGGCCCCGAGACAGGGAGGAGAGACATCTCTGTGGAAGAAGATGGAAAAGCACATGTGATGAAGGGGTGGATATACTGAGACGAAGGCTTAAGCAGTGGGGATGGCAGAGCGGTGGAAATGAGGAGTGTGTGACCCACTCTTTTGAAAGCTAATTTTAAGTTACATTTAAAAAGAGGGGGTATATTCTGAATACAGGGGTGATCAATGCTATTCCCAGAGGTCATAGGTTATCAAATGAAAATCTCAGTGCTACTCATGCTACTCATGGGCTACTTCCCTACAAGTAATTGATCAGAAAGATCCAGGAGGTCGCAAACCCAGATGGGCTACTATTCTTGGATGCTCACCAGAACCTACATCTGAGGACACCATACAGTTTTGGTTGTGGGACACAGAGAAACCAATCTGCAACTGGCCTAAAAACTTCCTCCCGGTGGATAATCTTCACAGTGGTAGAAGGTGCTCTGGGAGCTGCAGGCAGACAGAAAGTACCAAGGGTCTGACTCAGCCCCAGACACTACACGCTACAGTAAGCCACCGGCCAGTCATGATGGGCCCACTAGTACCGAAGTGGCAGGACAGTTATGGGAGTCAGTTGTGAGGTTTGCTGTAAAGAAGGGGAGCCGTGCCTAACACTACTCGTCAAAAGGCTACTTATGGGAGGGTTCTGAGGTCACAGGGGGAAGTGTCTTCTCCACAGATTTGTGCTGCTCTCAATCTTGTCAGAGGACTCATCTTTTTGTAGAAGGCAGCACTGAATACAAAGTTATAATTAGTCAAAGTGCTGAGAATAGGTGATCATGATACAAACCCTAACTGCAATACATCATCCCTGCTCTCAGCCTGAGGCTGAAAAGCACTGTAGAAGTGAAATAGTTATTTCTCTCACAAACTAATAACAGCTACATTACATGTGCCGCGTGCGCGCGCGCATGCACACACACAAACACACACACAGAGTCAAAATTCCAGAAGAGCTCACAAGGCCTTCACACCCCTAGCTCAGGAGCTACTGGTATGTAATGGCTGCTGGGGGCGGGGGGAGAGGGGAGGATGGGCATTTTCTTCTAGGGTATAGCAATCAGTAGGTGGCCCAGAAACTGGATGGCCCCACATCCATGCACAAATAGGTAGCACTAATGGATTCCATGTATTTTTTAAGAGGAGCAGGAGATGATGACATGAAGCTGGAGAGAAAGCACTGGAGGGGGTACTTAAGCAGCAAGGAGTGTTGGCTGCTTACATAGGACATGCTCAAGCTCCCAGCACTAACGAGTCAGACCCAGGAGGATGGCTACTGTAAGCAAGGTTTCATCAGGCAGCTGTTCTTGGAGTCCTCCAGTCTAACCCAAACAGCACTGAACCTAGCAAATTTGTGTTCTCATATTCTATTGGTCTGTGGACTGCATTGCAGAAGAGTATAGATAATAAATTGCATCTGCAAAGCTGTCTGGTATGACTGAATTTAAAAAGTGGATCTCACACTGCTATATTTCAGATACAACAAACAAGGTTTCCTATTTTGAAAACACATCAGTAACCCGGACTTCTGAAATACTGATCTGGGACTGGAGAGGTGAGGGGGCAATTAGCAGCACTTGCTCGCCTTCTCGAGGGCCCAGGTTCAGTTCCTAGCACCCACACTGAGCAGCTCACAACTGTCTGAAACTCCAGCTTCTGGGTATCTGATGCCGCTTCTGGCCTCCTGAGTACCCGCACACATGTAATGTGCCCTACACGAAGAGTCGGGCAAGACAGTCTCAGTGTCCGTCGTCCCCCCCCCCCCCCCGTCTCTCTCTCTCTCTGTCTCTCTCACACACACACCCAGGTCAACACAATCATACTAAGAGACAGAAAAGGCTCAGTTACTCACGATGCTCCTGAGTTCATGATGCAGCTCTTTGCGCCACAGAAGCACTCTCTGCCATCATCATGATTCATTCCCAGGTTGTGGCCCAGCTCGTGGGCAACAATGGATGCAAATGTCTCCACAGTGATTTGCCCAAACTGTACAAACACAGGAAGGTGCGATCAGAAACTGTTTTCTGGGTCAGATGATTCTTGCGTCAAAAGGTCACGGTGTATCACTACAGTGCCAACTCTACGTCTGTCGAAGTGCCCAGTGTCAGCCCGATATGCACACACTCTGATAAGAGTCTGGAGTGACTGATGTGCTGGGAAGACATCAACAGACCACCCCCTGTAGCTTGTGAGAAATCCAGCTGACTTCTTTCAAGTGGAGCCTGTTTCATGCAAATGGAGCTTCATTCATAAAAAGATACTATGCTGGTTGTCATCCTGACACACCTGGGAAGAGGGGCCCTTCAACTGAAGAACTATTTGGACTGCACATGTCTATGAGGCGTTGTCTTGTTTGTCAATGGATCTACCAAGGCCAGCCACTGTGGGTAGTCCCAGGCCTGGGGTCCTGGCTGTACGAAAGCTACCTGAGCAGGAGCCAGAGAGCCAGCGCACATCAATCTGTGGAGTTTCTGCTTCAAACCCGTGCTCTGTGTCTGCACCCTAACTCCTCTGCGTGATGGACCCGAAGTGTAAGCCAAATAAACCCTTTCCTCCTCTGAGCTGCTTCTGCTCATGGTTTACCACAGCAACAAAAAAGAAAACTAGAATAGATAACATATTAAAAATCTGACCTAGTCTCTAGGGGAAAGAACATATGCTACTATTACTGTATCCTTGGTAATGTACAAACCCCTGCTGTCAGGATCTGGGGGAGGAGCAGTGAGTCAACAGATGCTACAGACCATCCTAATGACGATGTCCAAAACTGTACTTGAAGGACAACATACCACATTAATCCCACCTGCGTGGCTCCTTGAACATACTGTTCCTACAAATGCCATTCCTGCAGTTCCACCAAAGCCTTTCTTCCTAAATGAAAACGCAAAGTTGTAAGATGTAGGCGGAGGAAAAAGAAACGTATCAGTCCTGTTTCTACAGGTAATCTTAACCCTATTGACAAAATCTATAGAAACTAGAAGAAAAATGGCAAAAATAAATAACGTTTTATTTTGAGAGCATGAGGTTAGTATTACAAACATAATCTTTTAAATTTTTTTTATAAAAGTGATGATGCCTTTGTATACACAAGCCATGTTTGGGTTGTTCCTTGGTGGTGTGATCTTCTGGGTTAAAAACATTTCTAAAAATGTATTATATACGTTCATTCAACACATGTCGGGGGGGAAAGACAGCAATACAATAAATATTTCCACAAGGGATCACCTTCAAATTTGTAAAGAGAAACAACTTCTGTGGCCAGAATTTTATACCTAGCCAAACAGTCAAAGACAGTTACAAAACACTAGGGGAAAAAAAACCTCAGCAGATGTGAGTTAGGATAATCAGAGCTCAAAGTGAGATGATCTTTAAACTCTGTGCTGATTCTGGGACAATGTCTTCAGCAAGAAATCAAATATCTTTCCTTCCATATAATCCTTCACAAAAAATAACTGTAAAATATGCTGTAACAAGCTGAGAAAAGAAGAAAGACATGGGGTAAAGACAGGGACGAGTCAGATACAAATGCTTCTGCATGTAAGAGAATGTAACACCACTGCAACAAAATCAGCAAGAGTCCTTTCTCACATCACTTCACTCAGAGCATTTTCTTAAAGCCACTTACAAAACCAACTGTGCACTGTCATGTCTCCTGCGTGTTATAAGGAACTTTTCCCGCCACTGTACAAAGTTGCCCAACACATCTCCAGCTCCTCCAATTATATTGATAGGATTTCTATCTGTCCAGATTTCTAGTCCAACTAGCACAATTCGAATGTTTAACATGATGTACATCTGGGGAGGAAACAAAAATAAGATAAATACATAAAATATAAGAACATTTTTATAATAATAATTAAAAATATGAGACAAAATGGGGAGTTGGCTATGACAGGGGGGCCCCAGATCCGAGCTGGCCTTGAATTTTCTGTGTTGCTAAGGATAACCTTGAACCCCTGCAGTCACTGGACTTTCAGAAGTGTGTCACCACAACCAGTGAAGAAAAATAAAATATTTATGAAGGAATATAACCAATAAAATTAAAAATAGGATTCCTTCCCCCAGAATAAAAAACCTATCCTTCACCCATCAAGGCTGGAGAACTAAGAGTCAAACTCCATCTTATTCCCACTGTAAAATCCGACAAACATAGGAAGTTAAAAGTTTTGGAAAATTTTATGACAAGACTTTCCTTTTTCATAGTCTGTTTCTGTATCTCTCTGTCTCTGTCTCTGTCTCTGTCTCTCTCTCTCTCTCTCTCTCTCTCACACACACCACACACACACACACACACACACGCAACAGTAGCAGCAGCAGCAGCAGCAGCAGCATTATTAAAAACACTATTCCTTCAACTGAGGAAAGCGAAGGTGCACTCATAACCATCGGTGCCTTTTCCCGGATGTACTCTGAAGACATGGCAGACACTGACTGACATGAAATCTCTTGCTCTTCTCATTCTGTCTACATCTCTGATTTCTTTTGAAATGTTATTTGAAAACTTACAGAGCAAACATTTCTACATCTGACAGAGTTGAGAAATGACACATTTTGAATTCTGCTCTGAGACTTCGAGAGGGCAGCACAGAAGAGAAATACAACTCACGCTATCCAGGTAGTTTGCTAAGCGAATCATCTCTTCTCTCACAGCAGTCTGGTTCCTTCCCATCATGTCATACTGAAAGGACGAAGGAGGGAAAGCATGATCACAAGCAACGACACAGTAAAGATGCCTGCAATGCCTACACTGAAGAGCAATTCCAATGATTTCCTCTGAACCAAAAAAGGAGGCATCTAGACACCTACCAGCACTTCAAATGAACCGATTTCAGGGTGGTGGTTTGAATGAGGAATGTCTCCATAGTCTTGGTCCCCAGGCAATGGGGCTGTTTGGGGAGGTTAGGAAGTGGGGACTTGCTGGAGGAAGTATGTCACTGGAGGCGAGGCTGTCTCTGTAAGAAAACTCCTCCCCCATTTCCAGTTTGCTCTGTCTGCTTTGAGTTCCCATGGAAATGTGAACTCTCACTCTGAGCTCCAGCCACCATGCCTGCCACCCGCTGCCATGCTGTCCCCACAATTATGGATCTAATCCTCAGGAACCATAAACCAAAATACACTCCGTCTGTAAGGTACCTTAGCCTGGGTCCCTTAACCCAGCAACAACAAGTAATTAACACACTAAGGGACACATTTAGTAAGTTTAGAATAAATTTTTCTTCTCAATGTTATTTTTACTGATTTTTAATGCAAAGTATTCTCTAATTTCCAAAAGCTTAGATAAAAGAATGAAAAACTAATAAACTTCCTAATCTTTTATCTCTTAGGCTAATGACAACAACAATAAACTATTTCTATACCCTTCTCTATAAAGTAATAATGAGAGATTAGTTCAGGATTACTAGTTCAAAAATTATATGTGGTTAGACACTTTACCATATTAAACAAAATATTTTATGTGCCCTATTTTCTATATCTGGCTAAATTAGCATGTCTATTTTAATGTTATTTTGAACAGCCTACTTGCTAACAAACAGAAAGTCTTACAGAGTTTGTGACGTCACTCCGTGACAAAGGTCTTAACAACAGAATCTGTGGTTGTATCTGTTCAGCAGATCCTGTACTTAACAGAGCTTGGCGGAAATGGGGCCACTTTTACTCTGAACCATTTCAATATGAACACACCCAGTCTATCTGGAGAGAATGATAGAGAAAAGCACTTTAATCGCTATTTTGCCACTTGTCCAAGATATTCTACAGAACTTTGTGCCCGCAGCTGGCGCAGGTTCACACTGGCTTTCTTTCCCCTGTTCTTCCTTCTACCACTGGGGTCATAATACACCAAGTGGATGTGTGGCTCTGACTAACTAGGGCTTTTACCAACCTACACACAGTCAGGGACTTGTAAAACCAGGAAAAACCATCTTCAAAATGTTCTCTAGGGCTTACAAGAAAAGACCTGGCAATCAAATAGTTCCTATAAATGGTTTCTCATACAGACATAAAAGATAAAAGTCACCCAGGACATTTCCAATAATCTATCTGTTAAATTATTTAGGAGTCACATCAGAAACTGAAGATCCTGTGGTAGCTGAAGACGCAGCATCTCTAAGTAAAACCATAGCTTTGTCTTTAAGGACAAATATAGAACGTGCTGGTGCTCTCCTGTACCCTGAAACTAAGTGCTTCTAAAGCATGCCAGGCCCAGACCCAGACTCTTAGGGTGAGGAAGATGTGCTCTGAAGAGCGCAAAGCAAATCTACCTCATGAGGGAGCAGCCAACTGTCCTGGTTTGCAGGCGTAGCCTGTTGAGTAATCTGAAAAGCTCTCAAGACCCTAGGTGGCTGTGTGACAAATCCAGCACTAGCCAGTCACCACAAAGAGCAGGGAGCACTGTCCCCTTTAGGTTTAGGGAAAAAGTTAAGGAGCAAGAGCTCACACCCATAATTCCAGCACTTGGGTAGGGAGACGCAGGCAGGAAGACAAGGAGCTCAAGACATAGCAAGACCCTGTTGATAAATTAATTAATTTTAGTCGACATAACTATCATGTTTTTTACTTCCTTCATAAGTTACTTCTCAACTGCTTTTTCATGGAAAAAAGGGGGAAAATAGTCAGTAATTCCTACCCTTTCCTTGTCTACAACAATGAACAGCTCCACGTAGCGGGTCTGAGGTAGAACAGCTCTTCTTCTCTGTTAAAACACAAGCACCGTAAAGCAGACATTGTTATGGGAGCAGACACGTTCTGTATGAGTCACGGTCTGGCCTAAGAGCTAGTCGTGTGATCTCGCATCCGTAAACAGTATAACTTGTTTCACTTAGCATACCTATGTCAATAAAACAAAAGAGTGTTGGCTGCTATTTTAAAAGCTCTAGAGATAAAATGGGTTGTCTATGTCTTCAAAGCAGTAGTATTACTGGGTTGTTTTATTTTTAATTAAAATACATATACATATAAATTTTACATGGAAATATGGTTACCATGATAATACAGGAAAAAAAAAGACCCCTCCTGACCCGAGAGGAAAACGTGAGGCAAGGTCAACAGTGTACAAACATGGCTTCCTTCTGTCCATTTACAGACACTCATACAAAACAGAAAAAGCAACCACCTAACAGCTTTCCAACTGTTGACGAGTTTGGGGAAGAAAAGGTGATGAAGTAATGTCATGGTCAGGTATCAGCTGATTTAAAATACGCTGTATGCCAGCACTGTGGGAAAGGCCTTTAACCTCAAAAAGAAAATGTGCCCACAGTGGAGGAGAACCCTGTAGCTGAGTTAACCTGGCCCAGGGAACTGTAACAGGCCTACATCCTGAGCATCCAGGGCACCCGTAAGAAGCCTCCAAAGCAGGGCCCTGAGTGTCCTTGGATGGTATCTGAGGTAATCATTATCTCAAATTCAAATAGCTCCTTCTCTCCTTCCCTCCTTTCTCCTTCCCTCCCTCCCTCCTTCCCTCTTTCTTTCCCCAGCCTAGAGCCTGAGGTTATCTGAGTAAAATTTCCCCTGTTCCAAGCCAGAGTATAATGACTACACAAAAACACCTAATAGAATCACTGCCTAAGATTTAAGCCCTTAAAATTCAGACTGCCCAGGCTGGAGAGATGGCTCAACGGTCATGACTGCTCTTCCAGACGTCCTGAGTTCAATTCCCAGCAACCACATGGTGGCTCACAACCATCTGTAATAAGATCCAATGCCCTCCTCTGATGCGTCTGAAGAGAACTCACATACATTAAATAAATAACTAAATAAACAAATAAACAAATAAATCTTTTTTAAAAATTCAGATTGCCCTCCTCTCAGTCGTCAGAACTCCACACTGCTCATCTATGCATACCCTGGGTCTGATCACAATGGACGGAGCTGGAAAAAGACAATAATCACCATTTTAGGGTAAAAAGAATGATTTCTTAAAAACAGCCTGAGCCCAGAAGAGTGCATTTGCTCCTTACACGCAGCAGCTGAGTCACACTCGGATGCTCTTCCTCAGGCCCCCGTGTGGCTTCCGTCTCTGTGGCCCTGTTAGAGACTCCACATCTCAGAGGCTCCTGGCGGACATCATCCATCGGGTAAAATATGTGCTCAAAGTGTGAGCTGTTGTGCAGAGGTTCAATTCCAAAGCTGGCATTCTCCAAATGCAGCAATCCTCTAAACATTGGGGACACAAACCATTGGTAAGGAAAAAGTATCAGAAACTGAATTTAGGTCCTGGTTTCTAACACACAGAAAGAAGCTATAGCACAGTACAGAGGCAGCAAACACAAATGTCAAGTTTTGACCCTTCGCTTACTTAGCTCCGACAGGAGGCTGCAGAGCAGCTGAGAGGGAAGGCTGGACCTGGCACCGGAATCTGAGCCCAGAGTACATTTTCTACTAGCCCAGAGACTCTCAGCAGGTCATTAATCCTTTGCCTTAGTGCACAATCTACCCAGAAATGTTCTCATTAAATTATTTAAGATGCATAAAATACTTAAGACTGCTGCCTGGCACATGGTAACCACTTAGGAGCGGTTTCTTAAATGAAGACAATGGAGCCATCAAGTATAGCTGATCTGAGGTGAAAAGTTGTATCTATTAGTTCGACGGATTGTGCAATCGACCAACCAGGATAGTTCCACAACAACATTACTGTAACTTCAACCGGCATGGGACAGGACTTCTCTAAACCTTGTTTGCTTTTCTGAATATGATTATAGTAAGACTTTTTATGTCACCATGAGAACTGCATGAAATAATACAGGAGAAAAATTTACAAAGTGCTATAGAAACTTAAAATATATTTTGTTTCAAATAGCAAATTTTTTGTAGACTCAAAAAAAAATAAAATAAAGTTCTCCCATTGGATATTATAATTGGTCAATTACTAGGTTTTCTTAAACAAGCATCCCAAGACTATCTGAAGCTTGGCTGGAAAGGTCTTTAGTAACATCAAAGGAAAATCCAACTCTGTTAAACACCAAATGACTCAGCTTGGAACAGAGAGGAGACAAAGGGCAGGAGTAAGGATGAGGAAACAGGAGAGCCCTTACCTGAGTCCAAAGCAGGCGCTAACAGCAACCGCGGAATTCTGCACTCCCTCCACGTAGCCTCGATAATGACAATGGCTCTAAATGAAAAATACACAAGCTCTTCAAATACTGCTGCGATGCTCAAAACCATCAAGACACTGCAATTCTGAATTCGATAACCTACAAAACACCACCAAAGGCATGCTTCGGACTGTCTGGAGACATCTGCTATCACCTGAACAAGTACACAGAGGATGCCAGCGACAAACAGTCCTCCCGTGACCTTTCAGCCCAGAGACAGCATACTTAACATTTTAAGTCACAGTTGGCCCAGGGAAAATCTACAGACGACTGAGAAGGCTCCGTGGGGAGTGAGCCAGTCTGCATAGGGGATTGGCTGTCAGCATCGAGTAAGTTTCTCTCTTCTTCCAAAGACATATTAGTTACACTAACATATTATGTAGCTATCTTATAAGACTTAAGTAAGGCCTAAATTTGGGGCAAGAACTTAACTAGCTAAAAATGCCAAAGTCAGTGTCACTCGACAACAGAAAAGCTCCCGAGCACCATGACATTTTCCCACCTGTGAGAACACCATATTAAAGAAGTCACGGCATAGGAAGTCCTACCCTACCAGACATGTAGGTGCAAGTCAGGCCCGGTAAGTAAACAGGATGACACTGACATCCCGGCTAACAAGCAAGTCTGTCAACAGACCCAAGTACATATAGGGCTTTACCTACCAGCGCATCTGAGCACACTGGGCAAAGACACACTTTTAAACATAAACCCTGCTATCCACTGAACAGACATGTGGAAAAGAGAAAAATTCGTATCATATAAGAACAAATTCCAGATGTATCAAAATTCAAAATATGAAAACTGAAAGCATATGAAACGGTCAAGAAAATGTGAACAAGTGCCTTTTGAACCTAGGTGGATGGATGGGGAGAAAATCTCCCTATCACTCAAAACCTAGACACACCATGTATGATGGTACACTACTGTCATCAGTCCCTCAAGAGATTCAAGCAGGAGGAGCCAGAGTTCCAGGACACACAGTTAGACTCTGTCCCCAAAGTAATAATAATAAAAAGAATACCTAGGTGTGACTAAACAAAAAAACCAAACCCCTTTACTACACTAAAAAAAATGCAAGCTTCTACATGAAAAGATAACCATAAACATAAGGTCCTCAAAAAAAAAAAAAGAATGGAGGAAGAAAAAAGACGACAAGGAAATATTTTTAAGTTATATAACAAAGTTACTATTCTTATATATAAAGATCTCTTAAATCAGCCATTCTCGGCCAGTGGGTCATGACCCCTTTGGGAATCAAACAACCCTTTACAGGGGTCCTATATCAGATATCCTGCATATCAGATATTACAATTCATACCAGTAACAAATTTATAATTATGAAGTAGCAATGAAATAATTTCATGGTTGGGGGAAGGCGGTCACCACAACAGGAGGATCTGTAGTCAAGGGTTGCAGCATTAGGAAGGCTGAGACCATTGTCATAATACTGAGTAGGAAATCTGACAAAGGACAGAAGGTCTACAAATGCTCTTACATGGGAAAAGAAAGAATTCCCAACTCTACACCGATACACATAAAGAGAACATGGTCACATGACCACCCTCATAGTAACAACAGATCTGAAGCAAGTGCTAAACCCTGGAACTAAATACAAAAACCTGAGACTGGAGGGATTTACACACTCTAAATTTAAAGGTAAAAACAGTAACTTTTTCAGTAGTAACTTTCCAGAGGAAAAACCCAGAAGTCAAACCCTTACCCAGTTATTGACTCCTGTTAACAATTATGCAGCAGGACTCCGGGTAGAATATGTCACTGATATGACAACTGAGAACAGCAAAGCTGGTCAGTCGTAACAGGTGACCCTGCAATCTACCAACCCGATGACATCTGTTTAATAACTTGACTTTATGAAGTATTTCCACAGCACTCAATTTAGCTCTGCTGCAGTTACCTTATCTACGTGACCAGCTCTGCCAAGAAAGACCCAATACCTTCAGTTTTATGAAAATGTCATTACGGGAGATGTATGGGATGAAAACCTGCAGTCTGTCAACACACTTAGGCAGACTTCTGTTGTTACATACCCTTGCTCTCTATTCAGTCCTCAGAGGAACATTAACAGACTACCATCTGTTCTAAGGCCAAGTGGACTTTGTCCCAGGTTGCTGCGTGTTCTCCAAGCCTGTACGGTTCTCCTACATGTTAGTTACTGCTCCCACGATGCTACCCACTGTGAGTCTCGAGAGCATGTCAGGATAGCTGTGTAGGCTAGCTGTAACCAACTGATTTTCTTACGCTCTGCAGTCTTCCCCTTTTGTGTGTTAATAAATCTGCATTTGTTAAAACTTCTGTCAGATCATTCCAGCAAACTTTCAAAGAACGGAGAGAAGTTCTCCCTTCCCCAGCATGACTTCTCAAAAACACAAGTCATGTTTGTAACTTTACACAAGTGATAGTCAGACTATAAGGCTACTGTAGAGAAATGCCTACTGTACGCCATGTTGAAGCACACAACTGGAAACGTACAAGCACAACAAAGCAGACTGACCATAGACCCTGCCACTAGTCCAGGGCCCAGGGAGCCTTGGGCAGTCTGTTCACAGATGAGTCAGCACATCTGCATCCATGCATAAGAGCTAGCTGTGAGCTTTTCTACTGAGTCCCAAGACAATCCCAAATCCTCAGACATCACAATCTGAGACGTATTTCACATAGTAACTCATGTGCTCATTCTTCTGAGTATTAAAAATGCCCTTGTGATAATCAGAAAGCAGCTTTATGAATTGCTTCAATCTTAAGAAATAGAATCCTAGAAGAAAACATTTCAAGTTTATGAATGTCTATGCTAATAAATAGCTTATTGCAGGAAGTGGTATGTCATTATGATAAGGGATGGTCTAACTATACGGGAAGACATGGGAGCAGCAAAGGTTTAACTTTGTATTCCAAATCTACAGACACTTTCATTTACCTGAACAATATTAAATAACCAAGAAATCATTGAAATACCTCATATTCATACCTGATATTTTCCAACCATCTATCAAAATACTACTATTCTATAAGCTCAAATTATTGAAGTTTCTATACAGTTGAAATCTCTTTTTGCAATTTCCACCAGATAGTATCTCAGTAATGAATAATAATTACATTTATTTATAAAGTGCCGCCAGGCGGTGGTGGCGCACGCCTTTAATCCCAGCACTTGGGAGGCAGAGGCAGGCGGATTTCTGAGTTCGAGGCCAGCCTGGTCTACAAAGTGAGTTCCAGGACAGCCAGGGCTACACAGAGAAACCCTGTCTCGAAAAACCAAAAAAAAAAAAAAAAAAAAAAAAAACAGTTTCTCAATATCTTTAATGCCGGGCGGTGGTGGCGCACGCCTTTAATCCCAGCACTTGGGAGGCAGAGGCAGGCGGATTTCTGAGTTCGAGGCCAGCCTGGTCTACAGAGTGAGTTCCAGGACAGCCAGGGCTACACAGAGAAACCCTGTCTCGAAAAACCAAAAAAAATTAAAAAAATAAATAAATAAATAAATAAAGTGCCAGACTATCTCTTGTAAACACTCCTCGAGTATTAATTTACTAAAGTTTCTTAGTAACTCCGAGAAGTCACAACTACTATTTCCATTCTTAGAGTGAAGGTAGATACCAAAGTACAAACAGGTGGCTAGGACTTCACCAAACAGTAACCAGAGCCAGGATCCAAGCTTAACAGTGTCTGCGTGGAGAGAAGACTCTAAGAAGGAACAACAATGGCTTCAGTGGTAGCAACTGTGTTCTGTGGCTTCTTACCATAGAAATCTCTAGATGGTTGAAACCATAGATTATCTTTTATCTGGTATATATAACAATGTAAATTTAATCTCTTCTATGAGCTTTCTATTAAACAATGCTCATATACTAAGATAAAGGAATCAGATAGTGGACTAGAAATAGACAGGGTGAAGTCGGCATTTCCTTATATTTTTATGTAGTGCAAACTAAAGAATGTGCATCCTGTTCATTTGAAGCATTCTACTGACACACAGAATTCCATCTAGCAAGGCAGTACGAAGTTCAGTAAAACAATGCAGTCAATAGGAAGAAAGACTTCTCATAAAAACTATTACAAAAAAATTTGCAATGTTTAAGTGCCAAGGGGACTATATATAAAACACTCCTCCTCCTGAGCAAAGCTAGAAATGTTTATGCTCCAAGAAGAAAAGACACTACAAGGCCAAGCTCGGCGGCCGATTGGAGATTCCAGTCCAACTCTATCCCTGAGTGTTGTGTTGCCTGAGACAGAGAGGACCACACCTCTTCAAAAATGTCAGCAAAAACATCAGAACATCAGACTACATAGCAACAACAAAATGTGATTCTGCTGGACATGAATAACAAAAGGAAGGTGTGCTTTTAAATACTAATATTTTACCAAAACAGTAAACCTTCAGTCTTCAAAACATCACTGCCACCACCTCACCCCACCACCCTATCTTTTAAACACAAATCCCAACTACTAAGCGCAGGAGAGCCATCCAGTAAAGACCAGTCTCCTCCAAGCCATCACGTATGTATATGGGAGGTGTCCAGTGGGGCTGGCAACAGGACAGCCCAGGCACCTGACAAGAGCACACTTTGTACATGTTAGCTTTAAATTCTCAAAGTATCAAGAAGAAAATAAAGTACCTGTACATTGGGATGGTCAGAGAGAAGGGAGCCTTCCTCATCATAGGTATAAACTACAAAATCGTCAGGTAAAAGGTCTCTGGAAAAGGAATAAAATGAACAATTTAAATGTACCAAGTATCAGTAGCCTAGGGCACAGCTCATAAGGCATTATTCCCAGAAGAGAGGGGCAGAAATAAGTTTTTAAAAGCTTTTTATGTGATCCATTTTTTTTTTTTTTTTTAAAGAAAGAGCTACTCTAAAACTAAAAGCTAATCAACAGACTCAAGCCTGAAACATCAGCTGACTGGGATAAAGATGCAACTTACTCTCTTGGCACAAAATGTCGACTGGTAACAACAGGATTCTTAACTTGTTCTGCTATAACTCAGGAGAAAATAACAAATCAGGCTGCTTGACACTGTCATGTTTGTATAATAAAAAGAAGTAGTTTCTAGTCTTTCCTACCAAGTACTATGTAAACAAGAAACATTCACTGTTTTGACCTGCTTATGAAGACAAATGTCTGCTGTTGACTGTTAAAGGAAATGCTTCCCCCCTCATGCCAAGGGAACAGTTGTGTAACCAGGGCAAAGCAAGGTTCCTTCACACCGTTCACAGGAGCTCAGAGGTGATCTCCAGGCCTTGTGGAAAGTCAGGGGTTTAGGGTGCACTGCGCCTGTGAAAGTTCCAAACCAGGGCTGGAGGGATAGCTCAGTGGTTAAGAGCACTGATTACTCTTCCAGAGGTCCTGAGTTCAATTCCCAGCAACCACATGGTGACTCACAACCATCTGTAATGGGACCTGACGCCCTCTTCTGGTGTGTCTGAAGACAGTGGTGGCATACTCACATACATAAAAAATAAATAAGAGAGAGAGAGAGAGAGAGAGAGAGAGAAAGTTCCAAACAGACAGAAGACCTGCACATTTCTACGGAAGGCACAGCCTGGCAGCCCCAGCATAAACCCTCCTTCCCGGACTTGAGCTACAGGCCTGCCACTGGGCAGCAGGGTCAGCAAAAACTGCATCTGCTGATTCTGGGGCTCAGACTCTCCACTAAGCAACACCTACCTAGAAAAGAAATCAATATACTGTTGAGGGGAAAACATAGTTAAAAAGGCAAAGTAAATGAACTGTCTTACGTGTTTCTTTCCAAGTGAATAACTGCTGTTTTCCGTGGGCCTGGATGACATAAGAGATCTAAATGCACAGAGAAGGGAAAAGGCAATAATAAGACACAACCTTGTAACTTACTCCAACATAGCGCGAGAGGCAGGCAAGTTCATCCTAAATGAAAACAACCTGGCACTGCCGGCAACTGTTTATCGACTGCATTCTTAAGTAATATATTTTCTATTCATCTCTGTCCCTTTAACATCTGATCATGGAGACTTGCCTATTCATGTATCTACTCTTTTTAAATTTGTTTTAGATTTATTTATTTTATCTTGAGTGGGTCTCTGCAAACTCCACAGCCAACAGAATGTCAATCTTTAAGAGGTAAGAAGGAAGTCTGGTCCAGTGTGACTGAGGAGCTGGTATTGGCCCAAACTTGCAGCTTGACACCTGCTAGTTTATTTCAGGCATGTTTAAGGACAGCACGGTGTGGGAAAAGGTTTCCTGGTGATAATTAACTCAATCACACACACACACACACACACACACACACACACAAAGTTTAAGACATGACTATCTCGAAATTCTTTGTAAAGTACATGTGACATCTTTCATGAAGATGGGTTCTATAGATAGGCTACATGTGTTATTTTAAAGGCCTCTGGGAGGATCTGGTGTGCTGTCAGTCATACACAGAGCAAAGGTCATGAGGTCAGTAACCACCTGCACTCCCAGCCTCCTGGGCAGAAAACAGGTATCTCCCTGCATGGCTAACATTCCTGGTTTCCTTGCTGCTTATCTATGAGCACCAGGATTTCTTCGCCTCCTACATTATTTTACTTATATGAGTGCTTTGCCAAAATGTCTGTATATGTACCATATGTGTGTCAGGTGCCCTTGGAGTTCAGAAGAGGGCATGTACAAGGGCTTGGTCCCAAGGTCAGCATTACTGGGAGGTGCAAGGGGCCTACATGTACACAGTTCCAACATGTCAACAACAGAATAAACTTCCTCCAATAAGGAAACAACACCCAGTTTCCTCAGAGTTAAACAATTTACTTTTGTAATTTTTTTTAAATCAGCATATAAGATATTTGATATTAAAACTCAGTTTTGAGTAAATATTCCCAAGCATTAGTGCACTATGCTCAACTATACTATCATGAACTAGGTAAAGATTATTCTCATTGTGAGAGTGAAGCCGCTGCCAGTCAGCAGCCAGAGTCGCAATTCAACTACAGAATTCCATCCCCTCGTTCTGCTGTATTTGGGCAATCTGAGCTGAAAAACAGAGATACTGAGGCTCACTCTGTCATGTCTTATTAGAATAACGACCGCTGGATGCCAATATCATAAGGTGATGCATATAATAATTACTCCCACACCAACCACTGTGCAAATATCACCTTTCATTAAGAAAAGCAACTGGAATTTTATTACACTCGTAGTTCTCAGGAGATAACTTACCTGCTTTGAATCGGGCCTCAGAGCTTCCCTTCTTTCTCTAGTTAATCTCCAGGGAGTTATAATTTCATAAGAAGAAAGATGGGCGGTCTGTTTAAAGTCTGCAGCAAAAAGAACGACAAATAAAGCAAAGTGAACCTCCACGGTACCAAAATACTGGAAATAAAAATGGAGTGTTCAGCTGGGTGTTAATGGACATGTAATGGACACTTTAATAATCCCAGCACTTGGGAGGCAGAGGCAGGAGGACCTCTGTGAGTTCCAGGCCAGCCTGGTCTACATAGTGACTTCCAGGATGGTTAGAGCTACATAATGAGACCCCCACCTTAAAACAAACAAAAAAACCTAAGTGTTTAAATTGCTGAAAAACCTACATGATAATCATGTGATTTTTAAATTTTCTTATTTGTTATTATTATTCTATTTTATGAGTGTTTTGCCTGCATATATGTCTGTTTACTACCATGTGCAAGCATAGTACCCACAGAGGTCACAGAGGTCAGAGGAGGATGTCAGATCCACTGGAAGTAGACAGCTGTGAACCACCACATGGATGTTGGGAACTGAATCTGGGTTCTTTGGAAGAGCAGCCAGTGCTCTTAACTGGTGAGCCATCTCTCCAGCCCCTCAATGATGTGCATGTACAATCCTCAGTAAGGGTAAGGGGCAAAACACTTACTGAAAGATGCCAGTCTGAACTCTGCATGTGGTGTGTGTGTGTGTGTGTGTGTGTGTGTGTGTGTGTGTGTAAAACAATCATTTTCAAACATTTAATATCTGAATACTCTAGCCTTTCTCAAAATAAATTTTTGTAATAAATCTTTTTGTTTGTGTGTTAGGCGCAAACAACAGAACAGGAGATTTAGTATGGGGGAGTGCCATGCTAGAGCTCAGGTGCATGGACCCTCTGTCCCTCCCTC
The DNA here is from genome assembly GCA_021653895.1 of Mastomys natalensis. NCBI lineage: Eukaryota > Metazoa > Chordata > Mammalia > Rodentia > Muridae > Mastomys > Mastomys natalensis. The sequence continues at coordinate 77,370 of JAJTUV010001724.1, read as the reverse complement.
CTATGCGTCTTGAGTGACACCTAAGACTTGTCTAAACACTGGATGGAGCTGATAAGAAGGGTAAGATGCTTTTAATATCTAATGGGTCGACTCTAGTATATACTAACAAGTATCAACTGTCTCACCTGAAGTGACTACACCACGAGTCCTTCACAAGGACATTTTACACAAAAACCATTAATGGCTAGGAACGCCAGTCATGCCCCCTGAGACTCTAAAGTTATCGGTAAAACCAAGGACCTGACTGGGTATTATACACTAATCTCAGCACTTGCCAGGTAGAGACAGGTGGATTTCTCTGAGTTCAAAGCCAGCCAGAGATACATAGTAACATATAGCAAGGCCCTATCTAAAAAAAAAAAAAAAAAAAAAACACCACCAGAAACTGAACAATAAGCAATGTTGGAGTTGGATACAGTCTCTCAATGAGCCCAATACAAAATAGCTTTTTCTTCTAATATCATTGCTAAGGGCATAACAAGTCTTTTCTGTTGCTGTCTTTATTGTTTGTTGCTTTTGAGATAAGATGCCACTAGTTATTCAAGATGACCTTGAACTCACGACCTCCTGCCTTCAGTCGTCAGAGTGTAGAGACTATAGGACCTCACCTACAGAACCCACTGCCACAGTAAAGTCCTTTCAGTGAAGTCTAATGAAGTAGATGGTCACGGTTACCATCTAAAGACCTTCCGAGCTCAGTGCTGAGGGAGGAACACAGACACATCCTGTACTAAGGTACAAAAAAAGGAAGTTGGGGATTTCATTAAGTTATAAAATTAGCACCAAATGGCCTGTTTGGATCCCTGCTAACATGAATGACCTGAGAAAATCGAAGATAATCTGGGAAATTCAGACACTAAGAATGTCTGATGAACGTGAGCAATAATAATAACTATTATTATTACTACTACTATTATTACTGTAAGTTTTTGTGATTTAGTGATTCATGCTGACTATTCAATGATAAAATATGTCTCGATATAATAAAATCATACAGTGACTGAGGAAAGATATACATATAAACAAGGTTAAACTTAGATAATGCATACACAGGAGTTTACTTCCTATTCTCGTGTATGCTTAAAAACTTCTATAATACTATAATTAAGTGGTTACGTACATGCACGGATGACAAAAAGACTAGAACATTTCCTGCATACAACTCTAATTCAAATACTGTACTTGAGTTGGCAAGATGGTTCTGCTGGTAAAAGACTTGCTGCCCGGCCTGACAACCTGAGTTGACTCCTGGCACCCACATAGTGGAAGGAGAGAAGTGACTTTCAAAAGTTGTATTCTGACCTCCCCTGACCACACACAAATAAACGCAATACTATATTTACATATTGCAAACTGAAACTCTGAAATGTCCTAGACATATAAATAGCATCAATCAATGAACCAATCTGTTTAATACATGCCCATGTTAAGCAGAGCCAGGAAGCAGTCAGAAGCATATCTCCTACAGTGTCTGAGTTGTTTGAGCTGTATGTCGCCCTCACTGTCCCACCTTTTAAGCTAAAAAAGCCGTGTTTCTTTTGTAAAACTCATGATTCCCTGCTCAAGTGCTGGACCTGATTATCTAGCGTCTCTGACTGTCATCCTTTCTAACTTGTCTTCCAGATGCCAGACATCAACCGTGGGAGTGCACATGCTAAGCAAGAGCTCTACCAATGACCGCCTTCACTACCTCACCTCTGACACACCCCCTTCCTCTGCCGCTGTCTGTCTTTCCTTCACCTAACTGCCATGTCCCTCAGCTTTCTCACATAGCTAGCTAAAGTATTGAGCTAACTTTCCCAAGTTGACAGTGTACAAAAAAAAAACCCTAGCCCGGGATTTCAAAGACACCAACAGGAAATATTATATATACTAACAGTTTTCCATCAATCTCCTATGCAGACCACTCAGACCACGATCAACTCCAGATACTTTGTCCTTGAGAACCATGTCAGAAAATAGAAAATAAAAAATAAAACCTTTTGCAACACAATTTACTAGGCAGAAATACCCATTATCCTAAGGCTATTTCTTCACCTGAAAAAAGCCTTTCAATGACTTCCAGTCCTCTCAAATTCCTAAAACACAGGTTTAAACAGAACTCTCAAAAGCCTGCTCTGCAGCAGTGACCGTCCTACTGCTAGAGCAGTCACTCTGGGACTGTGGCAAGATAAACACAATACCGTTGTTGGACACTAAGTCCTGTGTGACTAAGAGTAAGGCATATCCCAGAAAGATATGACAAGCAGTTGGGGGAACAGGAAGGTAGGGTGGATAGGAGAGGAGCCGGGGTTAGAGTATGATCAAAACTGTTCAAAGCAAACTAGCCTGAAGCCAGGTGTGGAGGACAAACCTGTATAAGCCCAGCACTCTGGGGAGGTGGGTACAGTAAGGGCACAAGTTCAAGGTTAGCCACAGACACCAAGTAGTTTGAAGTTGGCCTGAGCTAAATGTCCTATCTTAAAAAAGGTGGGGTGGGGGGAGGGGAGCACATTTTCTCCAACTTCCTGATGACTCATTATTTCAAAGAAAAAGTTTAAGTAATTCACCACAGACAAGAACAAATATGCTGATAGGATCACTATCAGAGGAGAGAGAGTCTAAGCCACAGGCAAGTAAATTAAAGTATTTTCATTACAAGTGAACTCACAGAGGAAAAAAATGGAACACTTGGACAAAATGTAAAGTTCTAATGGGTAGTCAGATATTTCAAGAGCTCTCTGGCTAAAACAGGTCATGTGACTGTAACGGTCCTGGCCTACTAAGTGTTCTGTCTTCTAGGGAACCTTTTACCTGGATGGCTACAGGGGATAATGAAAACTGGATCCAAGAAAAGAAGGTAAGCCAGGCTAAGAGTGCACACCTTTAGTCCCAGAACTGGGAGGCATAGGCAGGCAGAGTTCTGTGAGTTCAAGGCCAGTCTGATCTACACAGAGTTCTAGGATAGCCAGGGCTCCAGAGTGAGACCCTGGTTTTTGTTTTGGGGTGGTTTGGTTTGGTTTGGGTTTTGTTTGTTCATTTGTTTTTCTTTTAAGGTATGGTGTTCACTGATTTCCATTTTAAAAGAATTTTTTGTTGTTCTTGTTTTATAGTTTTGTAAAACAAATGTCACAATCAGCTGTGGGTTTTGTTTTTGTTTTCTGGTTTTTGATTTTTTTTTTTTTTTTTTTTTTTTTTTTTTTTTTTTAGGTTTCAAAATTTAAGTCCCCTGAGAGAAGCTCTGTGTAGGCCTTGTTACTCCGACACTGCCTTGAGGGGATCCACCTTCTGCATCAAACCCACGCACAAAAAGCCACGTACCATGGTTCTGAAAGTCACTCAAAAATAATGCACACTAACTACATGGGAATCCTTGTTCCTATTTTTTTTTTTTTTAAAGAATTCCTGTCTTATCTCTGGTTTCTTTCTTATCTCCTGTTCATACCCTACATGGATTTTTTTCTAATTCATGCTTCCTGTGGGGACCAAACCATCATTTAGCTCATTTCACTGTAAAGGAAATGCATTTAACCTTCCTAACACTGGCACTGTGAGCTGGAAAAGCCTTGGCTGTGGGTCATCGTGTGCATCCTGTAGGGTGCATTGTAGCGCCCCTGGCTTCTATCCTCCCAAACCCAGCTTGTTCTGATATACAGAGTGTTCCAAATGCCTGTGGGTGCAGTATGCAGTACTGCCTCCAATTAAAAGCCAACCCTCTTGAGTTTTCTGTTGTTGTGGTTTTTTGTGGATTGGGGGTGGGGGATCACAAGGGTGGGGAGGTGGACCTAGGAGGAGTAGGAAATGGGGGTATATGATATCAAAGTCCCAAATAATCAGTAAAAATATTATGTTGGAAAAAAAAAAAGCACTGGGAATGCCAAGTGTGGTGGTTTAAGCTTTTAATCCCAGAACTCAGGAGGCAAAGGGAGATGAATCTGAGTTCGAGGCCAGCTTGATCTATATAGCAAGTTCCAGAACAGCAGGGCTACGAAGTCAGAGACTGTCTCAAATGTTTTGGTTTTTTAGTTAAAATTAAAACACTGGGAATGAACATTCACAATGAAAGTAAAGATCTTAATAAACTGTGGTGCATACAAAAGTCAATTTAGAATTTGAGAGAATAAGTATACTGTTAAAAATAACAACACAAGGGAATACAAACTGAAGAAAAACCAAAGTTGAACCAGACACTTTCTCTGAGACTTAAGAAATGAAAGAGTGTTAGCTGTTTCTTTACTTCCTTGACTCTTTCGGTCTTTTTATGCATTTCCAAGGAAGTCTAAGAAACTGTGGTTGAGAGAAATATCTTTTAAAGAATTCTACCTAATTACAAGACAAACAAACGGGAGTGCCAGGCTGCTGTGAGCCTTTCTTCTTTCCTTCCTGCTTATTACCTAGACAAATAGCCACCTTCAGTACTTTCTCTGTAGAAGATAAACCTCCACATTCAGGTTGAGTGAGATAATCCTTTGCCTCAAGTACTGAAGGGAAATGACTGTAATTAGACCCTAACTGCTATTCCCAACTATGTTTCCTCACCTAGTCATAGGACCAATCCAAAATAAATGTATTTCCGCCACTACCTCCTTCAAGCCCAGAGTTCACTGCAATCTCTGCTACTGTGTTGTATACTGTTACATGTCTTAAGACTTATGCATCATTATTTACACATCTTTTAAAAAGAGAACATTCATTCTGAGTTGTATAGCAAAGATCCTACCGCCAAATGAGAAAACAAATGCTATTTTTGTCTCAAAGTACCCTACTGGGAAAAACTCCAACCATTTAGAAAATGTAATGCTCTTAAGAATTTAAGTTCCTCCAGAAAGGAATTTAAAGTGCTGAGAAAGAGGCAGCTACTTCCTAAGAAGAATCTGTAAGCACTTGATAAAATGTATCCTCAGTCAATAGCCACAGACACACAGACACACACACAGAGCTAGAGAGACAGAGAGAAAACGTATCCTGAGTCAATAACCATAGACAGAGACACATACACAGAGAGAGAGAGAGAGAGAGACAGAGAGAGACAGAGAGAGACAGAGAGAGACAGAGAGAGAGAACACAGAGAGAGACAGACAGACAGAGAGACAGACAGACAGAGAGACAGAGACAGAGAGAAAATGTATCCTGAGTCAATAACCACAGACAGAGACACATACACACAGAGAGAGAGAGAGAAAGAGAGAGAGGAGAGAAACAAGAGAAACAGAGAGGCAGACAGAGACACCTCAGTCAATAGCCATAGCCAGACAGAAAGAGAGACAGTGAGACAGAGAGAGAGAGAGATAGAGACAGAGACTTAAAGTGAACCTGCCTTTTCAACGATTAACATCTTTCCCACAAATCTGAAAGACCCTCCCACATTTTTATCAGTAACAACAAATTCTCCTTTGCAAAGTAGGACTGGAGATTTTAGGTCAAGTGTAATTGTGACATATCTGACTGTGCCACCTAGGTTAATAAGCAGTGTGCTCGCCTGCCTGGGTACTAAAAGGAAAGAGAAGTCACGCTAATATGAATTAAACTGTGAAAAATCTCTTTACGGGAACAATGTATCAAAAAAGAAAGAAAAACATACTTAGAAGAGGAGTTTGTCCTACAATATAACTTTTTTATAGTGATTTTTTTTTACTTACTACTAAGTAAATTGCTTTTAAGATAAAAGCAACAAATCCAAACATAATAGCACAGCTTAAAACTGACCACTAGCTCTCAGAGGGCAGAGGCAGGCAGAGCTCTTGTGAGTTGGAAGGCATACACAGTACTACGTTAACAAGGAAAAGTACGTATCATGAGGTTACGCGTCCCATTTTTAGATCTCTCACTGTTATACACATCATGTTACCATTTATGAAATCATCTGGGACCTTCTATAGTAAACCATAATATTTAATAATATATAAATAAATATACACTGGACATGGTGGGGCATACCTTTAATCCTAGCACTCGGGAAGCAGAGGCAAGTCAGTCTGGTCTATATAGTAAGTTTCAGGGCAGCCAGAGCTACATAGTGAGACTCTCTCTTAAAAAAGCAAAACAAGCAAAAGAACAGATTTGAAACCAAATTTGGTAAGGTAAAATATAAAACTAGTTTTCAAAGACCAGAAATGTTGTACCTATCACCTAGGGATGTTTTCATCTTCTACTTAGAAGTTTGGAAACCAAACTATCTCTAAGTCTAAAAGACAACATTTTCTTTTATAACACTGATACATCAATTTTAATCTGTTCTTTCCAAAATACAAAATTAGCCTAGATGTTCATCAACAGAGAAATGAATGAAGAAAAAGGAGTACATACGCACAGGGGAATTCCATTCAGCCACCAAGAACAAAATGTACCCACGGCAGGAAACTGGTAGTAGCACTGACAGCTACCATGTCAACTGAAATGTATTTTCTCTCACATATATGTGACATGAAAGTAGAGGCAGGATGATGGGAGGGAGAACATGAGAAGATAATGAGCGAAATGAAAAAAGTACCCTGATAAACACACATGGCACTGTCATAAGGAAATCCATAATCTTATATACTAATTTTAAAATTAATTTTAAAAATCTGTAGCCATCTGAAGATGAGGTTGGTGTGGACTTAAGTTCCTACGATTATATCTACTTCGTTTTCCAATTATTCACCGTGAGTGAGCTTTCAAATTCATCTTCTTTAGAATACCAGTATTTCTAAATCATTTTTCATCTACATATTGTATTTACCCTAGATCATTTCAGTCTACATATTGTATTTACTATCTTACACAAGAAAAAAAAATCGAGAGGTTTCAAATATGTGATTTCCTTATATTTGTTGATCCCAGAGTTGGTTTTTGTTGTTGTTGTTGTTGATTTTAACCTTTTGAATCCACTACTCAAAAATTATTCTGTACTTCCTCGTGGATACAATAGATACAATATTACAAACAATAGTTTAGAATCCTACTCAAACCAGCTTAGCTCCCAGCATGGCTGATGGGAGGATGTTCCAGTTCATGCTTTAAACAGCCTGTATTACAAAACCTCAGCTGATTTTGGAAGATCATTCACTTCAGGAAATTCGAGTTCACTCACAGCAAGCACCATGGCCAACACCTCAAAACCTGGCTCCGGCTCTCTCCACTCTCCTAGAGTCCAACCCCCATTATGTTTTAACTGAAAATCTGATGATTCCACTCCTTAGAAACCCCTGTGCTCCCAAATCAACCTACAGGGTGACTGTGACTCCCTAGCTTGGCACAGGTCTCATCCGTGGTGCCAGTCTACCTGGCTTTCCCTTCCAGGATCTCTTTACGCAAGTTACCTAACCACACAATAACACTTTCACCCTTTCCTAAAAAGTTGTTTTCTTTCATATTCACTTACTCTTGTGGGGGAGGGGTGTAAAATAAAGCTCCTTATGTTTATAATGGATTCCTCCACTCTTTTTAAGTCGACATTTTCTCACCCTTTTAGCTCAGTTCAAAAACCACATTCTCAAAAAAAAAAAAAAAAAAGGACAAAAAAAAAAAAAAACAGACAAACAAAAAACTCTTCAACATTTCTCCTGTATCTTGGTCCACATGGTCACCCTTTAGAGTCTCCAAAAACATCAGGAATGTGTTTACCTGGAGTATTCACGCCTAAGTGAGCAGCCGGCCCATTGCAGCAGCAATACAAGAACATAAGGATATTCCACTCATTTTTATGCCCATGTGTAATAACAAACATGCACATGCGCTAAAAATATAATCTGGTTTTTACTGGCAAACACAAGAAGTTAGAGATTACTAACATTTCAGGTCCTTTCATAGCAATAACGTTAACTCTAACAGCACAGAAAGGATAATTGTCATCAGAAACATTCTGGCAGCATCCCATTCAAAATGTGTCAGTATTTTGAACTCCAAGATCTCCACACAGGAGGAAGCTAACTTAATTAAAAAGGAGAAAGCCAAAGACAAGAAACGGTAATTAGTTTCCTAAAGGTCAGCGGTCATGAACTCAAATCTACACTCATCACCTTTGAAGGCAACAATTTTGTAAAGCCTTCTTTTGTCCATAGTCTTCCCGGCGCTAGTAGAGATAACTCAGCCATGCAAACACTAATTTAATACAAAGGATGAAATAAATAAACTTATTTCCAGGAAAAAAAATAGTTTAGTGTGTTGATGGTGTGTTCCCATTCAGTTTCGTCATCTGCAATATCTTACAGATTTACGGGAAGTTTCACAATTCAAATGTACTGGCCGACAGCAATTTAATTCTTTCCGATAATCTCCTGGGTTAAACAGAGCAGAGATTCATTGTCCGGATTTAGACAGATTGAACAACGGACTCTAGAAATACAGTATTACGTTTATTTTATTATTTTAAGTATCCTTACTACAACCAAAAAAGCGGCCCAAGGAAAACCCGCCCTCTACTCCATCGGAATCCCTGTGGACCTACGAACGTCAAATCCCAAATCCTGATAGACTGAAGCAAAAGTTCCATCTCCCAGCCCAGGGCTGGTGACAGCCACTCCACCCGCAAGCGCTAGCTGCAGCCTGGGAGCCGCGAGCGCACGGCCACCGTGCAAGCCGGCCGCCGGGCTCCGGGTCAGCGCTGACAGGGGCGCCGGAGCCTGAGGTCCGCCTCGCAGTCCGCACCACCGGGCACTCCCACAGCACCGTCCCCCCCCATCCCCCGACACCCACCTGGCCGCCCGGCATCGAGGACTGGGCCCAGCAAGCCACACGCCAGCAGCCACCTTAGTCGCACAGAGGCAAGGGGCGAGAGCGCGCGCGGCCCCATAGCGAGGGCTTCGGCAGGTTCCGCTCAACGCGCGGCCGCCGCCTCCGCCCCTTCGGTCATCCTTGCAACCCCGCGGGGCCCCCGGGCTGGCGGGGCGCGCGCCCAGGGCGAGCACGCGCGCGGCACTGACGCAGCACCCCCCCCACGCCCCGCCCCTTTCCCCCGCTCGCTCCCGCCGCTCGCGATCGAGGCAGCCAGAGGCTGACGTAGGGAAAACACTGTCCGCGGGGAGAGAGTGGCCTACCCAACCGCCGCCGCTCCAGTTCGAGCCCGTCCGTCCCGCCCCTCCGCCCGCGCAGCCCGTACGAGAGAAGATGGGCGGGCTGGAGGGCGGGGCTTAGGGAAGCTCCACCCCCCGCCTCTCCGAACCGCAGAGTGAAGGGTCTACTGGAGGGCGGAGCGAAGCCAAGCCCCATCCTTCTTCTGGCTGTTTCTGATTGGTCGCTGCGGTGGGCGGAGCGTCAAGCTGCGCACGGATTGGTTGCGTGCCGACGTAGAGAGGCCTGACAGCGCCGGGCTCTGGTCGGCCGTGGCGGCCTGGCTTTGTTTTTAGGCCAGGTCTCTAGGACCGGCCCGGGAAGATGGTGCTGGGCGGCTGTCCTGTGAGTTACCTATTGCTGTGCGGCCAGGCGGCCTTGCTGTTGGGAAACCTGCTGCTGCTGCACTGTGTCTCTCGGAGCCACTCGTTTAATGCGACGGCGGAACTGGATCTCACACCCTCAGGCGCCGCTCAGCTGGAGGGTCCCGCGGCCCCGAGCTGGGAATACAGCGACCCCCACTCCCCAGTCATCCTTTGCTCTTACCTGTAAGCTGCCGGGACGTGGGGGGCGGACCTAGCGGGGATCAGGCCAGGGATACGTGGTGGTTGTGGGAGCGGAAGGCTGCTTCCACCTAGGGGAGGTGATTCTGAGATTGGTGCCTTTCGATTGCCCTGCCTCAGAAAGCCCTGTGTGTTAGTGATAGATACCTAGATACCGGGAAGGAATAGTGAAGGCTGTAGAACCCTTTCACTGCCTGTACCCTTTCTCCTGCCTTGGTTACAGGATGAGTTCAAAGCCAGCCAGCCTGGGTAATTTGTCTCAAATTTAAAAAAATAAAATAAATGACTGGAGATGTAGCTCAATGGTAGTTAGCATCTCTAACGTATACAGTTGCCAGTACAGAAAGAGGGGCAAGTATAAGGAAGGAAAATGGGATTGTGTGCAGCCACATAGCAATCGGCAAAAGGCATTGATGACGGTCTTACTGATTTGCAGACCCGACGAGTTTGTAGATTGTGATGCCCCAGTGGATCACGTTGGAAACGCAACTGCATCTCAGGAGCTTGGTTATGGTTGTCTCAAGGTGAGGTTTTTGTTTGTTGTACAGGCACCTTCCTGGGAAGCATGGCTGGGTGCTGTTACAGGAGAGCATAAAGGCATACAAAGAGACTTTTTTATAGAACTTCATCCGTATCACTGTTGCTGGAAACATGGCCAAGGTTTTAATGGCTGAATAACAAACACATTTGCTTTCCTCAGGAACCAATAATGCCCAGGCCGGCCGAATGCAAAGACCAACCTGTATTGGTTCCTTTGGCTGTTGAAACTAACAAATTAAAGCCAAAACATCAACCATACTTTCAAAGCAAACCTTTTCTTAAAAGAGCAACAACAACAACAAAAGGCCATGCACTTTGTAAAGCTGGTGCTGACTTGGGCTTTCTTGGTTACTCACTTGGAGCAAGTTCCTCATGCATATGACAAGCAGGTTGCACCATGTCCATGGGAAGTAGTTAGACTCTGTCAGTTATGATTTTGTTTGAGAATAAAGCATTCCAGAAAAGCATTTGGTAGCAGTGGCCTCTCAGCCTAGAGAGGCCATTAGTACCCTTAAAGTGAGTGTACCTAACTTGGTCTCTCGAAACTCAGTGAAGTTTGGTTTGGTTTGAGTTTTGTTGTGCTGGTGGGGGTTTTGTTTTATTTCTTTGTTTGTATGTGAAAAGGTCTCACTATAGCCCAAGTTAGCCTTGAAGCCATGATCCCCCTGCTTGAACCTTGTAGTGCTAGGATATAGGTTTGCATCACTGGGCCCAGCTCAGACTTAAGAAATTCATGTACTACCTTTGCACTGTGGACCCAACACTAGGTTATAATGCAGGGTTGAGTTCTGAGAAGACATCGTTTTGCTATCTCAGACACAAAGGAATAAACTCTGTAATACCACAACCAAGGGGACAGCTCTTAACTATGTGTAAAGAGATATTTTAAATACATTGAGATTTTGGTCTGTTGGTAACTGGTAAACGTCTGACTAGCATTACATTGAGAGAACTTAGTTGTGACTATTTTAATTAAAAGCTGAATGTATCCTATCACAAGATTCAAACTGTCCCTCGGCCAGCAGTCCTCAAGGACTGGTAGGACTCAGGGGCTATGAGAAGTGAACACCCATGCTCTCCAGTCTCACTGGAGCACAGGGAAACAGTAGGAAAGCAATAATAGGGTACCAGGGAGACTGTGTGGCTCTGCTTTCTCTGTTGGAATTGACTTAAGGAAAGGGTAAAATTCTGATTCTAAACATTTTTCCTGGAGCTAACCTTATACAGGTAGACTGCGCAAACCTGTCACCATGCGTGGCTCAAGTCCTCAACCAGACAATATTCTGGATTATTTTCTGATCTTATTCATTTACAGTAAATATGCAACAGAGGTTTTGATACTTGCTGACATGTCAGTTCCTATTCCAAAACTGCTACCTTCTGTGCCAGTTAATTCAAGACACTCAAGCCACTGTATCCGTCTCTGAAGCTTGTTTCTGTTTTGCTATATACTGAAGAAGCCAATCGAGAAGCAGGTTTACCTAAGGCAGTATTCACTTAGGATGGACTACTGAGCCACTCGAAGCATCTCTGCATTCCATGCTTTTGACGACTTTACCCAGTCTTGCTAGAATTCGTACAGAGCTGAAGCAGCTTCTGTCGGTGAATATGAATGTATGTTTCTGTTACTGTCTCCACAGTTTGGAGGTCAAGCCTACAGTGATGTGGAGCACACTTCAGTCCAGTGCCGAGCCCTGGACGGGATTGAATGTGCCAGCCCCAGGACCTTCCTACGAAAAAATAAGCCTTGTATAAAGTAAGTGTTGCTTTGTTCTTGTACCGAGTGTGTGGTGTGATGCTGGGATTTGAACCCATTGCACATGCTAAGCAAAGGCTCTGATGATGAGCTACACCCCAGCTCAAACCAAGGGTTACTTTGAAAGGGGTAATGGGTACTTGGCTAGAGGTACCAGCTAGTGTGACTTTTTCTTTGAAGTTTTAAAATCTGCATGTGCTTCCTCCTCTGGGGCAGTGTGGGGCAGTCTGACTGAGGCAGTGTGATTGCAACAACTAGGAGGAGAAGTTGTGGATTCAGAGTATTTGGGTCTGCCCCTCATCCTCAGCTTGCAGGCACTGAGCCAAATGAGGTAGCTTCAAAACTCCCAACCGGCAAGCATCCTGTGAAAATCACCTGACCCTACAGAAATGTGGTATAAATTCTACCAAAAGATGCAGAATCAACTTAGACTGCTAGTGAATGAGAGGCGCCAGGGTGTGTGTAGTGATAACTCCAGCTGCAGCTAAGTGTTTTCACAGAGACATATAAGAGATATAGGATCAGCAGATAAAGGGGCAGACCCCCCTGCCTGCTACCGCCATCTCTTATGCAGTGATCCAGTCCAGCTCTGCAAAACACTCTGTTGGGTTTTATTTATTTATTTTAACATATGTGGGTTGTGAGTAGGTTTGTGCACATTGACTGCAGGCCCTGCAGGCCAGTGCAGGGTGACTGATCCAGGCGGTTGTGAGCCACCTGGTATCCTTGTTGGTAATCAAACCTGGCTCCTCTGCAAGAGAGCACCAGAAGTGCTTGTAACCACCGAGCCATCTCTCTAGGCCCCTTTTTATTCTTAAAAGTCCCTTCATATCTTAGCAAGTATGTTTTTGAGACCCTAGACCAGTACTCAACCTGTGGATCATGATCTCTCCAGGGTGGCGGAGGGGTGTCACATATCAAAATCATGTATATCAGATATTTACAATTCATAACAGTAGCAAAATTATGGTTTAAAGTAGCTACAAAAATAATTTTATGGTTGATGGTCACCACAACGTGAGGAACTCTCAGTGGATTAGGAAGTGTTGAAGTTTGCTCTTGTGCTATGTATTGTAAGCTAAATACTGGCCCCAAGGCTTGGTTGCTCCCAGAGAATCCACAAATACAATGTGACCTTGCTCCTTAATTTAAAACTATTGGTTAAATAAAGATGCCAACAGCCAGTGACTGGGCAGAAGAGACCACAGGCAGGGTCTGGGGTTCCCAGACTTAGGGTCGGAGGAGAACCATGAGGAGAGAGAAGATGGATAGAGTAGAAGTCACCATTGGATAAGAATCTTGAAATCATGGCCATGAGGGCTGGCTAATTGGAGCTGTGAGCAGCCCAGAAAGAACATGGCAAATCATGCTGTAGGGAACTAGACAGAAAAGCATGGAGGGTAGATATCTGCCCAGCTCTAGTGCTGTTTAAGGCTTACTAGAAATAATAAAAACTGTGTGTCTTTTTTCCAGGACCTGGATGATCAAAGGTGGAGTAGAAACTCCTGATTGAGATGAAATATTTTCTACAACAGGAAGGTCTAGACCAACTAGAGAGAGAGAGATGCTTCCATGAGTATAATATACTATGTTTAACTTTGATTGGTTTATGTTTCTGGCTGGGGAGAGATCTGCTTATCCCAAGACTAGAAAATTCTAGTGTTATCAAAGGACCTAGTCAGGAACATGTTTTTAATTCACAAATTATTGTCCTGAGCCATCTGGTGCTAGTTTCCTGGGGTAGACTACTCCTTTACCTTAATCATACCAGGGTCAAGTGTCAGGCCTCTGAGGCCCACACTTAAAGCTGCTGAAATTATTCAAGTTGCCAATCCTAAATTGATTATCTTCCTGCCTTAGCTTTTCTGCAAATACCTCAGCGAAGTTGTGACTTGGAGCTACCCTATACTCCTGTCTTCTGACCATCATGTTCTTCTCAGACCTCCCAGAGGGCAACAGCCATGCCTCCTCTCTAGAACCCGTGAATGCAATAGGCTATTTGTTTGGCCTCTTTACCCTGAGGCTCTTTTGTGTCTCATACCCCCACACACAATAGCCAAACCTGACTGAATGCATCAAGAAAGAATCCATCCGTGATATGAGGCCTTTGCACCACAGCCAGCCAGCCATTGCTGCACTTCCATTGTGTTAGTCAATTTTCATGTGACAAAAACATCTCCCTCCCTTTCTGCAGGTACACTGGACACTACTTCATAACCACACTTCTCTACTCCTTCTTCCTGGGATGCTTTGGAGTGGACCGCTTCTGTCTGGGACACACTGGAACAGCGGTCGGGAAGCTGCTGACACTCGGAGGACTGGGCATCTGGTGGTTCGTCGATCTTATTTTGCTCATCACTGGGGGGCTGATGCCCAGTGACGGCAGCAACTGGTGCACTGTCTACTAAACCTGCTGCCATCTGCTGGCAAGGAAAGCGAGTGCTCAGCTGCCAAGATAATTACTACAAGCTCTGAATTCTCTGAACATCACCGTCCTCTCTAGGAGGAAGGACCGACTGAGTTTTTCACCCCCAAATCTTAACCTTGAAAACCAGAATGACAAGCAGTATTGTGGGAGTCCAGTGATCCCTTCCACACATACAAAATCTCAAAGATCAAAGATAGTGACTTCTACCCAGAGATCATTGTCAGTGATGTTTCTGTGTGGTTGGATCTTCAGTCATTTGGAGCAGGGGAACCCAACAGGATAAACCAAGAGCGTGGTTATCCATTTACAGCCTTTCGTGACCCTAAATTTCCATGCACAGATCAGAAGCTGCACAAATGAGAAGTCTTCAGGCAATGTAGAAATGACTGTGGATTTTAATACACACCAAAATTCTGACTTGAGAATTTAAATTGCAGAATAAAGTTTTAAAACCTAGCCTGCTGTGTGAATATTTTCAGTAGGGAATGAAACTCAAAAAGCGTTTTTGCTGAAGGGTAAGCATTTAAAACAAAAGAGTTATGGTTTGAATATGAGATGTTCCACCAACAATAATTACTCCCACAGTCTCAGGTATTGGGGGCTTGATTGCCAGCTGACGGGCTTTTAGAACGTGAGTGGATCCTGAGGACGGATCTGATCAATGGATTACAGTACGGTTATTGGAAGATGATAAAGACTAGGAAGTAAGGCCTAGCTGGAGGAAGTAGGTTACTGGGGAATGGGGTCACCTTGAGGTTACAACCTGCGCTGGCTCTTCCTGTCCCCTTTGAAATGAAAAGTCTAATCCACCACATACTTAGACCATGATGTTCTGCCCAAGCTGTGGAGCCAGCCAACCACAGACTGAGCCCTCTAAACCTGTGGCCAAGATAGAGCCTGCCTCCTTAAACCATCTGCCTGTCCGGTTCTTGGTCATAACAGTATGTGTCAATACAACTACCCTATTGAACCGGACTGGACTGTTGTAATGTTCTAGAGACAGTAATTTCTTCTTTCCAAGTACGTTTTGAAAGCCAACAATGGTAGACATGTATGAGTTAACAGGGTTGTCCTACCTAAGATTAGTATTTTCCAGCTTATGGACCCCACATTTTAGAGGCTGATTCAAAAAAAAAAAAACTTTATAAGCTATCGTTATAATTGTATTAATCCTAGCATTTGGGAGGCAGAGGAAGGTAGATGTGAGTCAGAGGCTACCTGGTCTACATAGACCATGTCTTCAAAAAAAAAACAAAACAAAGATTTGATACAAGTAACTATAATACCTCCTGCACAATTAAAAAGAGGAACCCTTACCCATGCCTTTGGAAAGAAAACTAAGAAAAATGTATGCCTACTTAAAAGATACTACTAGGATCAAGTCAGCATGTTTTGAAGGAGTGAGGAGAAAACACATTCTCTCCTTACAGGCATGACAGGAAAAGGTTTTGTAGTGTTACAGTCAAGCTTCTGTATTCCCAGTCACTGGGAAGAAAAGGAAATGTTCTGAAGTATTGGTGGCTTTGAAATCTAAGTAAAGGAAAAGAACTGTTAAGGATAACATAAAGAGCAGGTCAGACCAAGAGACCCGTTCTTCAGTTAGCCACAGATTCTAGAGACAGGGTAGACCTACTCCATGTTCATCCCACAGTAACTGACAGGAAGACCTGGAAACACAACATGTAGAACCCTTCTTATCCCAGGTTAGTGTAACTGTTCTCACATCATTAGAGATGACAACTGTAAACACTTTTAAAAACCACAATAACCTCAACCCTGCTTACAATAACAATTGGAAGTCTCAATTCATAATTTCTATACACTTAGGCAATCTTTTTAGATTAATCGTGAAGAAACTATACCTCCGTGGAAATACACACCTCAAGCTTCACATAGGCTTTAAGAAGATCCAGGAGTGCCATATTTAAAAAAAAAAAAAAAATTCTGGAAGGCTCAATTGAAGCCTTGCCTAATGTGCACTGGTCCCTAGTTTGATCCCCAGTACCCTCTCAAGTCTGGAAGACAGTAAACTAAAATTAAAACCTTACCTCAAATAAAGTACTTAACCCATTAGCAGGCCCTACCACAGTTTACTATGTAAAATCTCCAAGTGTTCGTAAGCTTCATTAAAAGAAAGAACCTAAGTAAAAAGTCTGAAAAATTATTTTAATAGAAAACATTCTCAGAAACACTAGAGGTCCAAGTTGTTTCTACCACTAAAATGGTCATACTCCTGTGTGATAGGTAGTCTGATGTCATCAGTTCCAGTCTGATACTTGGTGACCTTTCTATCCACAAACCCTGGCCCAAAGTAGATATAACCTGGGAAATTCAGTATACAAAGGGGTATTATTTAAAATGTGACTGCCTCTTTACTCCAGATTCAAGTTCTTAATATTTGATAGATAATTTGTACATGTGTGTGACATATCAGTTTGTGGCTATATAGAAGGTAACTAAAGTATCCTGTCAAGATTTAGTTAGGAATTGCCTGTTTTCCACTTCCTTACGGCCTTTAAATTTTATCAGATCACCAGAGCTGGTTCCACTTGAGTTAGGAAGGTTTTAGCAGCAGAAGAGTACCCTCAGCCTCAGGATCCATGAGAGCACGTGTGTATGTGCGTGTGTGTGTGTGTACGTGCAAACATGTACTTCTGCATTTAAAGCATCCATTTTTCTTGATAGCCAAAAGACCCTGCCATCCCTGGCACTTCAATAGAAACCAGGTAATATAACTGGTTTCACCAGCCAGTTTCTCAAAGTAAGATACTTAATTGATTATTTCAGGTGTGACTGTCAGAAACAAGGTTTGACTTCCTCGAAGCACAATGATGGAGAGAAAGTCATTGTCCTTAACAGCTTCAATGACATCAGTTGTGGTGGTGACAGGTTGCCCGTTAATGCTGACAATTACATCATGGTCTCTCAACCCGGAGCTGAGAAAGAAAAAGAAAAGTTGATGAAGCCAGGAGTGGTGATGCACACCTTTAATCCCAGCATTCGGGAGGCAGAGGCAGGTGACTCTCTTGAGTTCGAGACTAGCCTGGTCTACAGATTGAACTCCAGGACAGCCAGGGCTACACTACAAAAATGAAGAGATGAGGAAAGCATAAGAAGAGTTCTACTCACCTCCATTTGGAGTCTGTCTGTCTGTCTGTCTGTCTGATTCTTCCAACCCCCACACTGCCCTACTATTTTACTGACCATTGGACATATAAACCAAGGCTGCAGGACCAGCCTGGACCCTTCAAGTTGCAAGGGCTGTTGGAGGATGAGCTGTGAAGCCAGCTGGAGGACAAGCATCCTGTGTTTCCAATAATATTAATGTCCAGAGGAAGCTGAGTCCTCATGCATTGGATTTTATTTGGAATGGATACTTTAACATCTAACTTCTCTTCATCCCTGGCCAGAGCTATTCTCTAACATGACTAGACTCACCAGCAAGAGTGCCAAGCCCAGTATGTTTCCCAGGAAGTTCTGCTCTGATGACTCTGACACGACAGCCCATCCCATAGCTTCTGCAACTGCACTATGAAGAGCTGCTGTATGCCCCAGTAAAGCAAAGGCCACTCAAGCTTCCAAGTCCAGATGTTTACAGCTGTGACTCAAGGCTATAGTTCTATTCAGCCTTCAACCCACTGACCTCACATAGAATATTTATTCTAGACCAGTGATTCTCAACTGTCCTGATGCTGCAACCTTTTAATATAGTTCCTCATGTTGTGGTGACACCAACCATAAAATTATTTTGGTTGCTACTGCATAGCTGTAATTTTGCTAATTGTGAGTCATAATGTAAATATCTGTGTTTTCCAATGGTCTTAGGAGACCCTGTGAAAGGTCGTTTGCTCCAACCCAAGGGGTTTGCAACCCACAGGTGGAGAACTGCTGTTCTAGATACAAAATCCAGCTTCAAAGGCAAAGAGCAATAAACACTGACAGGCTGATTCATGGTATAAAGGTAAGAATGGGCTAAAGGGCTGGAGAGCCAGCTCAGCGGTTAAGAGCACTGGCTGCTCTTCCAGAGGTCCTGAGTTCAATTCCCAGCAGCCACATGGTAGCTCACAACCATCTATAATGGGATCTGATACCCTCTTGTGTGTCTGAAGACAATGACAGTATACTCACATGCATGAAATAAATTAAAAAAAAAAAAAAAGAACGGGCTAAAAGAAGGATGTCAAAATAAATAATTCAAGAGATGCTATTTAAGGAAAATGGGGAGCTCAAGAAAAAAATGACAGTGTGAGTGGGTTCCCAAGATACGTGGAGTTTGAAGAATGTGAAGGGTCAGGGGTAAGTGGTAGAGGGTATGTTTAGCATATACCTGGTCCTTAGTTCAATGGCCAGTACCAAAGGTGGGGTGGGGTGGAAAGATAATACAGTGGGCCATGAAGAGAAGGAAGGATAAAGCTGCCTGCGAGAAGTCCTTAGGAACAAGGACAGTAGCAGGCGATGACTCGGACTCTGTGCAGAGAAAGACAATAACTCAGCAATCGTGAGCAGGGAAACAGAACAAGAAAGAAACTGTGCACCAAATATGAGGAAGTAGGCTCACACAGAATAAGTAGTCCTTGCCCGTGTCTCACAACTTTCAAGTAAGCGGGATTCGATGCTGAAAATTCATCTTCTTGTCAGAGTGCATATCTCTGACCTCAGCATAACTCAGCACAGCTGCTTTCCCATAAAAACAAGGACTGTGTCATAAGACTCCTCAAACAACTCTGTAAAAACACTTTGGTGCCTGGGATATAATAAATGTTCCCTAAGTGCCAGCTGCTGTTACCATAATTATTAGTGATTATTAAATATAAATGGAAGAAAGCCAGCAAGGGTGGATGTTCGGCTGTTGGAGGATTACAGCAGTAATTCTCACTTCAACATGCGCGTAACCTACCTGGGAATTCCTGTTAAATATGAAGACTTCTAGAGATGCAGTCTAGTGCTAGGACAGGTGTTTAGCACACACAAGGCCCTGGATTTGAACCCCAGGAAGCAAGAAATAGAGTTAAGGGAAGTTGGGGAGAGAGGAAGAGAAGAAAGAGTGGAGGAAGCAATGTAGGAGTTGGGAAGAAGGAAGATTTATCTGCCACAGCACACGCACCTAACCCAGGGCTTGGAAAGTGGAAACAGGAGAATCCAGAACTCAAGACCAGCACTGAGACAGAGAGACAGAGAGGGGAGTTGGGAGGAGACAGCAATTTAAGGAGGGCTCGAGCCTGCCTTTCTGACTGGCTACTGCCACAGAAAGTTGAGAACAACTTACGGAGCTGAGCCCTCTGGCTTTGGATCAAAAGTTAAAATAAGGAGTTAGGGAAGGCGCAGGGCAGGTTAAGGATCCAGAGTCTAGAACATCGTGCGACATGTCATATTTAGGAGCGGGAGACCTGACACTTAGCTATGCTAACCTGCCTGGCACCAATGATTTCTTCCAGGTCTACAAGAGTCGCCAACTGCTAGACAGGTCGCTGAGCTCTTGAAAACCAGTGAGCAGTGACGAAGAAAGGGTAGAGCCCAGGAGAATAGCATTTGCAGAACAAGCTGCCTCTCCCTGATAGTAAACATTCTAAAGACAAGCTGAGAACAGCTGCTAAACCTTCAACAGGGCTGTGCCAGATGATGTGACACAGGTGTGAGCCATAGTAGTTTACAGTGCCATTCACACCTCAGAGGAAAGGGTGTTTCAGAAGACCTACTGTGCCCTAAGACTTCTGACACGCTGAATCCTTCCCTTTCTTATTGACTGCAAATGACTGACCTGTTCCAATTATTTAGTTATGTGTCATTAGTTAATAGTTGTCAATACCTGAATGACAGGGACATTGTGGCACATGACTATAATCCTAGCACTCATGAGACAGAAGTAAGAGGATTTCCAGTTTCAGGCTAGCTTGGGCTACACAGTGAGGCCATGTCTCAAACATTCAAAGATCCGGGAAAGGCTCAAAGGGAAAAATTCTTGTTATACAAGCACAAGGTCAGTTTGAGTCCCTAGCACACATATTTAAAAAAAAAAAAGCTGGATGTAATGGCACATGCCTCAAATCCCAGTCCTAGGGAGGCAAAGACAGGCCAATCCCTGGCACTATGGGGGAGTCAGTAGAGCCTAACTGAGGAGCTCGAGGTTCAGTGAGAAACCCTGCTTCAAACATAAGGAGGGGAGTGATGGAAGAAGGCACTCTGTATCTATCTCTGCCACACACACTCACACATGCATACACATACACACATACACGCCACATACACACATATACACACACACCACATACACACACATACACACATATACACACACACCACATACACACATATACACACACACATACACACATGCATATACACACACATATGTGCATATATACACACATGCACGCACACCACATACACACACATACACACACACATACACACATACCACATACATACACACACACATACATATACCACATACACACATACCACATACACACATGCACACAAGCATATATGCACATACATGCATACATGCATATACACACACACATGAAAACATATGCCAAATATATAATTAATACATGTCCTTAATAACTTAACATAAAAGTTAGTTATTAAGTAATAAGTACTAATATTGAAGGTGTGTGTTTAGGGCTAGTGTACAGCTTAGCTTACTTGGAAAAGGGGAGAGGGGTTTAATTTGGTAATTCCTAGCAAAATTAACTTTAACTTAGGCTACGACCCTGAGTCCCCTCAATATAGATGCAATACAAGCTGCATGGATCACTTTAAATTTGGAGTAGCCACCTTTTAAAAAAAAAAATCAGATAAAATTATCTTTAACAGTGCATCTGATTTAATGGAATACATCTAAAATTTTTGTCAATTTTAACACAGAAAAAAAATACTTGGAAATGTTGAAAAAAAATTTGTACTTTCCAATAAGCCTTTGAACTCCACATACTACATGCCCAATCTGTCATTATGCTCTGATCCAATGCAACAATGAACATAACATGTTGTCCTTCTGAGAACGAAAAGGGAAATGGTTTACACGGTGTCTGGTGTTTTCTTTTTCTCAGTTTAAATCACATAAAATTTTAAGTCGAGTTACAGAGTCCCACTGGTCAGCTTTCAGGAATTCTGTGTACAGTGCGTATAGGCCATGAGCAAGACACTAGTCTAACTGCTCAGAGCTTAGCATGGTGCATGCCTAGAAACAACACAGGAGGCTGGGCAAAGGCCAGGTCTTCACCTACCTTGCAGCAGCTGATCCTTGAATGACTTCATATACAAAAACTCCAGAACTCACATCAGGGAAATCTGGATCTTGCCTCTTCATTTCCTGAAGGAGGCTGGGAACAGTATGAAGGTTAGCAAACACAGCGTTCCCCTGAGGCCTGGAAAAAGATTTCCCCTAGGAGGCACAGAGCCTATCTCTCCCCATCTGTTTAGCTGGAGACTGGCAGGCACTCAAGCAAATCCCAGCCCGCCAATCGCAAGCCATCCCTGCTGTATGCTGTCCCCCACTCCTGTAGGCCAAGGCTTTGCATCTCTGTACAGCCAGAATGAAAGACTCTGATACAGGCAGAGGGAGACACAGTCCCGCAGCAAACAGAATCTGTGGTCACAAGGGTCCCCAAATGCTTTTGTCTTCTTGGTGAGACTGCCAAGTGATGGCTTGTACCTCTGAGACAAAGTTATCTAATGCTTACTTTAGAGTGAGGGGCAACATTCGAAGACCCAGGTATTTCTTCTGCAAAGGAGCCTTTCCTAGAAAGGGAAAGCATAATGTGTAACTCACAACAAAACTTGTTTCCATTTGGCATAGCTTAAGAGACCATCTAGATCCCAGAATCCCTTGTTAATACATCCGGTCTTGTATGCTATCTGCTTCAGAGCATATGACGTGGTCAACAGACACATCTCCAGCCAGTGGGTTCATTTCTTATTATTTCTCAGATGAACAAGCATTTCTGTATATGTCTCAGATTGAGTTTTATGCTTAGTCCCCCAATATGGTCACCCAACCCCTGTTACAGATCTGAGAGCCAGAAACTTGACACCATTTTTAAAAAGCCATGCTCTAACAGGTAGGAGTGTGCATGAAAATGGCCGAAGCCTCCCACCTCCCTCACCTTTCAACTGGCGCTCATGATAGTCTGCCAGGAACTGTCTGATCCGATCTGAGGGAATCGCAAAAGAGATCCCTGCAGTCACCTTCAGTGTGTTTATACCAATCACATCACCATCCTAGGAAGAAGAAACTTGGTATTGCATCACAGCCCCCTAACTGAACCACGCAACATAGGGACAAGCAGAGGAGAATAGGGCCAAAACAGGAGGGGCAAAAGGAAATCCACTTCTTCATTAGGGACAAGCAGATGTCCTCTTCCAGGGCAGTTAGGGTGACCAGGGAAGGGAGTGGTACTTTATAGATACAAAAGTTACACTTTCTTCATGTTCAAAAAGTCAATGGAGTAGTTTTGTTAGAAACAAGCAAAAGAAACGTATTCTAAGTAATACTATTTCGTTTTCAGACTCCATTTAATTGTAGGGAGAAACTAAATTCAAGGTCCTAGGCCTTAGGGGAGCTGGGGACTTCCCAATAGCTGAACTGTTTCTATTGTAAGGAACCACTTATCTGAGTCCAGACATCTCAGGGACAACTTGTTAGGAGACAGTTGTCTGAGTCCAGACATCTCAAGGACAACTTCTCCATCTTGCTAGCAGGGTCAAACTAAGTTCATGTTCTCAGATCCAGGAACCAACTCGTAACCTCATGATGGAAACTCCCTTGCTCAACCCTTGTCAAGATATGATTGGACAGTGCTACAGCCCTACTCAGATCCCCCTTTCTTTATGGTTTCATCCTTTAAATGTGCTCTACAATGTCACTTCAAGGTCATAGTTCAGCTCCCAAGTCTGTTCTGTGACTCTGATCGATCAATAGCAGCTTGACTACAATACATCTTTGTCCTCTGCATTGACCTGGTGTTTGAGTTATTTTTATGGATTTATGTTGGATTTAAGTGGATCCCGTGACAGGTTTAATCTCTAGCTCATTTTTATTGTAGTAAATTACATTAGTTTTTAAAGGTGAGCTACGGTTTACATTGTGATACAGATAAGAACGTAAGATAACAAAGTGACACACACCCCGAGAATCCCAGCACTTGATAGGTAGAGTTGAGAATATTAGGAGTTAGTTCAAGGTCATCCTCAGCTACATATTGAGTTCCAAACCAACTAGGGCTCTGTCTCAAAAAAACAAAACAAAAAACAAAAAAAAAAAAAAACAAAAAAGAACAATAGAAAAAAAACAAGAACAATAGAAAAAATATTTCCAGTCATATTAAATACAGATGGCAACTTAGAAATTCTAGAGTGTGGCCTGAAATTCTACATCTCAGCCCTGCTCTATGAACTTATTGGGAAAATGGGCACAGACAGACAGGCAGGCGCGCGCACACACACACCACACACACACACACACACACACACACGTATATAGTGCAGAACAGGAATCACTCTGTTGGCGATGCTGTAACTCAATGGCAGAGTGCTTGCCCAGCATGCGCAAGGCCCTAGGTTCCATCCCAGGACTATTGGGGGGCGGGGTTATGTTTGAAAAGGAAGTAAAGGCTCAAGGACTTTTCAGAACCCCAAGGCTGAGTGCTGTACTCATTCCTCTACATGTAAGTGAACATCACCAGGAGAGGCAGTGGTTAAAGTAACAGTAAAACACACAGCAGAACCATGGATTCTGGTTCTGGCTGTTCTGTCATCTGTGAGCAAGCTGAAGACTAACATTCCAGAATTATGTCATCAGTGTGTGTTGATGAGGAATAGTTCATATGCAAAAGCAAAGGCCTCTCAAGGATGTATACAACATAGCAGAGTTGGCCTTCTGGTTGTAGCCTGAGATTAATCTCCTGGATAAGTATCCAATGGCAACAGAGAGCACGTAAAAGATGAAAACTCTGACATGAGCGGCAGGCAGGTCCCTGGTGCTCTTGGCGGGATGAAATCACATACCAATGGGATAAACCCATCACGGGCTCTAAAATTTTCCCTAACCATTTATTTACTAAAGACCCCAAAATAAAAAACATCATTCCTTAATCTCTCTAGAGACTGTCACCCAAGTCTACATTGCAGATGTTAAGACCTGTTTAAAGTTAGGAAGAAATACGAAGCAGCAAGGAAAACAGCCACTTACCAAGTTCACCAGCGGACCCCCAGAATTTCCGTGCTAAAGGCAAGTTGACAAAGCCATCAGTTAGCAAATCGATACGTTTCTCCACATCAGTTATACATAGTTCCTAATGAGTTTTACCAGAGCAGCCTGCTTCTCGAAAGCAGGTAAAAACATGCCCCTTACCTTTCTAATCCTAAAGTTAGGGTGGGTACGGGACAAAGCAAAAGGACACCACACTGTACCAGCAGTGACCTCTGTAACAAGCCCTGAGTATGGTGCTGGTTATACCAAACACTCAGCTCTAGCCACAGGGCATCCAACCATGCCTTAGGGTTGACTTCTGAGAGTCCTCAAAAAACCCAAGGGAAAGAGAGATCTCTCTAAAGCTTTCTTCTTACTACATCCTGGCAGTATCTTCTGGGCTGTGAACAGACTCCCAGAGTGACTTACGTTAATGATGGCATCCGTCTGGATATAGTCTATGTCTGAATCCTTCAGTCCCAGCTCTCTGCCGCCTCTCTGTGTGGTGCTGACGATCCCTGCAGTCACGGTGTTCTGTAGAGAAAATGGGCTGCCCAAAGCCACCACAAACTCTCCAGCCCGGAGGTCAGAGGATCTTCCCAGCAGCAGAACTGGAAGCTCCGTCTGCACATGCCCATGAGGAGCAGAGAAGAGAAAAATGGCAATGTAAGAATACGGTCAACCAATATCTGCTGACGGTGACACTGACCTGAACCAGCACACACACACACACACACACACACACACACACACAGGTCTTTGCCTTCCTTCTTCCTCAGATAGATTCAGGTCCCATCAACCTCTCCCATCAAACTCTCCCTTTATTCAGATAATCAAGATCATCTCTAAGATTGGAATTTATACTTCTAGATGCTCGGGAAATGGCTTAGAACAGTGGCTCGCAACCTGTGGGTCACAACCCCCATAGGAGTCATATATCAGATATCTTATATATCAGACATTTGTTTTGTAATTTATAAGCATAGTAAAATTACAGTTTTGAAGTAGCAATGAAATGATTTTGTGGTTGGGGGGTCATCACAACACAAGGAAGTATATTAAAGAGTTGCAGCATTAGGAAGGTTGAGAACCACTGGCTTACAGGTTAGGAGCATGTACTGCTCTTCCAGAGAATCCCCGTTTGGCTCCCTGTACCTCTATGGGGCAGTTTACAACCACCTCTAACTCCAGCTCCAGGGAATACAACTTCCTCTTCAGGCCCTCATGGGCACTTACACTCGCACAAACACATACACAGAATTAAAAATAAAATAAAATTCAAAGCTGAAGTTGCGTAGAAACTATTATAAGTGATCATGAAATGGCTGGCATTACTGACATTCACTCAGCCCCATCTCTGCTCACACGTTTCTTGTCCGAGTCACAAAGAGATGGAGATGACCCAGAATAGCACTTCTCAAACTGGACTGTGTGCACCAAACTCTGAGGGGCTTATCAGAATGCAGGCTCTGGTAGATCTGGGTGAATCTGGGATCTAGGGTTTCTAACGCACCCCCAGGTGCAGACCATGTGTCTACAGCAGCAAGAAGCTCAAAATGTTAGCAGGATTGAGTACATTGCAAATGACTTACCCAAAAGGTATATCTGTTGAAGAAGAAATCATATGAAGGAAAACAAGGGGGTGAGGAGTGGGGTTGCTTGACAATTAATAGAGGTTGTTGAGGATATACTGATGGGTAACAGAAAACAAAACAAAAACGTCCCTCGGCCAGGCCTCCTCCCATGAGGCACCCAGTTTGGGTTTCCTGTTTGCCGTGGCTGAACACCTGGCTCCAGACTTCTCATTCCTGCTGTCTGGTGGCAGTGACAAGTCAAACAGACTGGAGTCACGCTGGGTGGACCCTGGAACCTGAATACACTTACAAGACCCCGTGGATGGGTCTGGAATCAAGCTAGAGGTTGCAAGTACTGGACGTGTACAGATCTCCCCATTCCACCAGGCAGGAGATCTGTGACAAGGTGGCTATAGACTTGCAGACCTCAGCTATTGGCCCAAGTAGGCCTCAAGACCTTGAAGCCTGAGAGCTAGGAGGAACCAGAGTGGAAAGCAACTTGGAGGGGATCTCCTCTGGGTCTTCAGCTGCCCACCCAGCTACCTCGAAGGTTGAAGAGGTAAAGTAGAAACCAAACCCTCCAAGAGTTCCAGGATATGGAAGCCTTACAGAAAGACCTGGGGTACCCCGCCAAGCTGCTAAAGCAGACAATGATAATGCTGGGGCGCACTCAGGCTGATGTGGGGGCACCTGGGCATTCTCTTCGGAAAAGTATTCAGCCACTTTGAAGCTCTGTAACTCAGTCTCAGAGTTATATGAACTGTAGCCCCTGGTGCAGAGGTGAACAGAGGAAACTGAAGACCCTGGTACAGGTCCACATGAGAAAGTTCATGAATAGCAAGAATGGAGTGAGAGGAAACCTGAAGAATTTGTCCCTGCAGTTCAAGGATCGCTCCCTGCAACAGGTCAGCTCCGACTCTGTAACCCATGCCAGAAAGGCAACAATCAAGCATTGTTCCCAAAGGAAGGAGTATGAGGCTACAGGGCCTCCTTTCCTCTAAACCAGGGGTTCTTAACCTTCCTCATGCTGCGACTCTTTAATACAGCTCCTCATGTTGTGGTGACCCCCCAACCATAAATTATTTTCGTTACTACTTCATAACTGCAATTTTGCTACAGTTACGAGTCATAATGTAAATATCTGCTTGATATGGAGACTATCTGATATGTAACCAACCCTTTGGGGGTTGTTTGACCAAAAGGGGTCATGACCTACAGTTTGAGAACCACTGCTGTACACAGAGTGCTGTTGATAACCCACGCTAGAGGAGCCCTGACTTTACAATCCCTACCATCCGTTTTCATGAGGGTGAGCTTTTCCTTCCATCTCCGTCCTCACTCTAGGCTTACCTATCCATTCCAACTAAGTCACTTGTCCTGCCTAGGGATAGGGGGGCAGAGGAAAGTGGGAGAAGCTACGGGAGGAGAACCGGGGCTGTACCACTGCAGCTTTGGGAATTGAGTTCTTCATTTACTGAGGAGAGGTTGGAATCACAACAGGTAGGGGTAGAAGTGAAGAGGGAGGTGTTTGAGGGAATGTGAGGATCAGTAATCCTCTAGTTTTAATTTCCGCATCACTCATCACTGTGTTCAAGAAGAAGAAGAGGAAGAGGAAGAGGAAGAGGAAGAGGAAGAGGAAACAAGAGGAAGAGGAGAGGAGAGAGGAGGAGGAGGAGGAGGAGGAGGAGGAAGAGGAGATGGAGACTGAGAAAAAGAAGAAGAGGAGGAGGAGGAAGAAGAGAGGAGGAGGAAGAGAGGAGGAGGAGGAAGAAGAAGGAGGAGGAGGAGCAGGAGCAGCAGCAGCCAGCCTGGATGGGGTGGAGTGCAGGCATACACCTACATACAAAGAAAAGGCGTGGTGAAGATGAAGACGTGCAAAAGAATTCCAGCAAATGAACTGTGAAATCCCCAGATGTGAACACTGACTCAGCTCTCTCAGGTACTCACATTTGGCTCAATCTTAATCAGTGCCAGGTCCAGTTTATGGTCGATGTCTTTGACAGTGGCTTCATACTGGTCCCCACTCTGGAGCTCGACCTGGATCTTCTGCTGGTTGGTGAGGACGTGGGCATTGGTGACAATGAGTCCATCCTCAGACACTATGAACCCGGAGCCGCTGGACGAAGGGATTTCCTGGTTCGTGAGAGGGGATCTACTCCAGAAGAAGACAGTAGTGTGAGCAGAGGGGCAGGAAAATCTGGGAATTGAGCCTTTGTTTGTAAGTCACAGGAAGCCTCACATTTGTCAGACAGATTTCCAGGAGTTTTCTCGTGCATTTACTCTTGCCTTACCCACTTCCATGTTCTTTGTGAGCTCCCTGAAGCTCGTCCTGGCCATCTTTTCTGAACACAGCTGAGATCTGGGTCCAGGATGCTGTTTCCTCCTTCAGACCAGCATGGGAACCTGTGTGTCTGTCTGCTGCAAACAGGCCAAACCTGGTGCTAACCTTGTGTTCCCACTACTGCCATAGTGTCAGAATCTAGGCTCTTAGTTTTCACTACCAACTGGCGTTGTGACACAGGGCAAACTAATTTTGCTCTCGAGCTGAGGGTTTCCTTGCATGCGAGAGAGAGCTAAGGCTAAACAAGACCTCCAAAAGCTCACTATTAGCTCCTACAATCAGCCTCTAGTTTTGCTTGTGGGATACCGGGGAGAAAGAAACACCAGCCACCAATATGCACTGCTGTTAACTTCAAGTTAGAAACCAGAATCCTTGTGTTTAGCTCTTTGCTCTTAGCAATTCAGGTCTCCTGCAGGCTTCACGGAGTCTACTGCTCACCGACATCCCAGCCAACTCTTTGAACCTAGGTTTCCTCTCATAATGGGTTTTAATGGTCAGATAATGCATAGCCATCAGGTGAGGTCGTTGGCCCTAGGTGTAATCTTTACCTGCGGAACAGCTGCAAGTGAACCACAGATGGCGCCACCTTCTCCACTACTGCAGCGATAAAGTTGTACTTTCTCCGGAGCCGTCCTGCTCTTGTGGTCCCTGTGAATGAACGGTCCGTGACGAGTGCATCCCTGGATGCAGGTGTCACATCTCAAAATTCCCCAGCATCTCCCCCGTCCCTCTTTCTCTGCAGGTTCTCCGGACTAGGAGATGAAATCCCTGGACTGGCAAAGGAGGGCCATCTGAGTTCTTGAGCGAGCGAACTCAGAGCACTCACTTTCATCTTCCTGAGGGGAAAAAACCTAGAAGTGTCGGCGGTTCGCCTGCGCCCTGCTCACCTGCATCCCCGCAGGCGCCCTTCTGCACCGGCACGGCCGGGAGCGCGCCCCGCTGGCGAGCGGCTCGGTTCTCCTTGCGGAGCGCACACAGGCTGGGGTAAGTGCGCCCGTCGCTGCCGCACACCGCCGCGCCCTCCGCACCCTCCACGCAGCCGCAGGTGCCCAGCCACGCTCTCCCCGAGGGCTCCCGGGAGAATGGGGCGCCGCAGCGCAGCCCCGGGACGCACGGCCGGCCCCGCGCCCCGCCACACTCCTGGCCCTCGGCCGCGGCGCACACTCGGCAGCAGCCGCAGCGATCGGGCACCGGCAACGAGCCGGCCGAGCAGGTAGGCAGGGGCGGGCAGCGCGTGGGATCGCAGGCGTCCGGACAGGGCAGCGAGACTCTGGACCTCCTGGCCTCGGCCCACGGAACAGGCACGGCCGGCAGCAGCAGCCACAGCAGGAGAAACTGTGCTCGCACAGCCCACAACCGCTGGAAGCTCATCTTGCTCCCTGACTTCATCGATTCTACTTTTCCAGTTCACCCTGGGCTCACAACAGAACTAAAATGAGCAGCGCTTTTTTTCCCCTAGCCTGGACGCTGCCTCTGCCAGCCTCCAGACTTTATAAAGGACAGGGTCTGGCTCACTTCTACGCACAGACACACACACACACCCATATATCACCCACCACCCAAGTCATCCCAGGACAAGGGCCGTCCACCCTAAGCCATGAAGGGAGGGTCTACTCTAAAACCAGTCATGGGGCAAGGGAGAAACGTGACCACCCACCCACGGCCACGAGATCTGACCAGGAAAACACACAACCAGATTTCCTATTTCACATGTTTTTATTACAAAACAAGCAACCAAACAGTTTTAGAAAATGACGTTTTGCTACATACCAATTAGGAGCTCATACAACGTAAGAAGTTGGAGTTTCCATGCACTGAGCTCAGTGCTTGCAGGAGGTGTTTCATAGTTCAAACACCGGCTCAAATGGGGCATGCCACACCTTCATAAACAGAGGGCCCAGCGTCACGCTGTGTGTTTTTGCCAAATATTCATTTGATTCAACACCTACCTGGTATAAGTAACTATAATTGACTCTGGCAGGCAATAACACACAGAGAGAACGCGGGAGACTGAGGAAAACAGATTTTAGAGGTGGGGGGGGGAGTTAAAACAGGCGACATGAGAAAGTCTAATTTCAAAAATGCTGCCGTTTGCTACCAGATGGCTATTTGGTTGACACTGAAAACAAGCATCAAGTCCACTGCTCAATTACTGGTCTGCTGCTTACACAGGTGGTCATTTTAGTCCTGAGGAGAGCACGGGTAGAAAAGGAGAAAACAAACTAAACCGGTTTGCTTCCAGTAAACTAGGACGATGAACCTTAAATCTTCCATGGAAGGCTAGCACTCTACTGGGAAGTAGAACTGTCACTCCGCCTGATTTACCAGAGATCCCTCTCCAGTCTGTGGTCTCCCATATCCTCAGCATGGGTCACAGAATGAAAAACACATGCTGTCTTTGTTGATTATCATCTGACCCTGGGTAAGCAAGTCTATCAAACCTTTTAAGAGTAATGGATAGGGCAAACTTCAGCTACAGAGAACAGTGCCTACAAAACCTTATAGAAGGACCCAACTCCAGAGACTGCTTTTATTCCACAAAGAAAATGTGGGGGTGAGGAAGGGGAGATTTCTATAAAACTGGCCAGAAATACAGACAGAAGGGGAATCCTGAAATAAGAATTAAGAATTTAAATGTTTTTAGGCTTCACAAAGATAATTATATTTTCTGGGCACCAATATTAACAGTGTTCTAACTTGGAAGTCTCAGGTGTTGGCTGGCTAAATCACTGAAACTCTGTACTTTTTTCCCTTTGTTGACATAATATAAACTGCACTGTATTTAATCTAACATGATCTCAAAATATGTACTGAAATCTATCTATCTCAAAATATGTACTGAAACCTATCGGCTTTCTGTAACAACCTGTTGATGCAGCAGCAATAACCAACCAACAGTTTCTAGAAGAGGGACGGACAGATTTTGCAATCTAAACGCCAAAAGATGACATCATTTCCGTGAGTCAGGCATGTTCAAGGCCCTCCAGGAGTTCCTGATTTATTCCCTTAGTTCCTCATCTCACATTGAGCAATTCTGTTGAGCAGCCAAAGAATTTTCTAAGGGAAGATTTTAAGCTGAAACCAGAGACAAAGGGCATGACTTTTGAAGTAGGTTGTAACCTTACCCACTCATAAATAAGTAATCCCGAACTCTGAAAATCAAAACACACAAAATGGTTTTTTAGGGATGGGAGACATGAAAGATCATGAACAGAAAGAGAAAGAAGCCCAGTGGTTTGTTTTTTTTTTCCTATCAGGATCACAAGGCCAGACTTAAAGTGGGGACAACTCCCACACAGAGTCCAGGAGGCTTCAGCGTGGCACCAGATTCAGGGTCCCAGTCACCCTGGAAAGAACATGCTTCCTCTTACCCTGTAGAGCTTTATGCCTGTTTTTGCTTTTGCATTAACTATGGACACAGAGTGCTAACTAGCTTAAATAAAAATGCCTCCTAGTCTCTTCTTAGAGCTACAAATTTCTAATTAAAAATAGGATTAATTTACCTAGTAGATAAAAGTTACACAGATAGGAATGAGCCATGTCCTCTCTCCTTGTAGGAAATGGCCATAATTTTCTGGTAGCACAGTTCATTGAAGGCTGATAGAAATGCCCCCAAAGGCACTGGAAATATATCTTGCCCAGTGGGAAAAAAAAACACACCCTAAATTTTGGGCGGAAATCTTATCTTCTAAACTCTTCTCCTGAAATTCCTAGCCCACAATTCATCCTCTGATTCAATTTCTTTATTCCCAGTTTCTATTCCATGAAAAATGTAAATATTGGAGAAAAAAATCCTGTTTAGTCTCTTCACTAGTGAGTGATAAAGTCTTATCAGATGCTAGAGTTCCACTTGGTGTGTGTATGGCTTCACTTAACAGGCAACGCAGTAAAACAGAGCAAGCGGGTCAGCGGACTGCATAATATACAAGCACTTAGCATTAGACAGAAGTTGACCCATTCTAAAAGAGCTGTAAGACAGGGATTCCAGATTCACTGTGTCAAAAAAGAGTCATTCTCCAGTCTGGAAAACATGGATCAAAGACGTTTACTGTAATAAACCACCATCCATCTCTCCTCAGTCACTGCTTTATATTAATCTAAGCCTCTGAGATAGAGATAGACCTAACATGAGTGCTGCTCTCTCTCTCTCTCTCTCTCTCTCTCTCTCTCTCTCTCTCTCATCACACACACACACACACACACACACAAATCACTCTACACTTAACCATCACACACACCTCAGTTTTAAGGGCAGCATCTGTTCTGGTCTCTGCAATCATAACATTTAACCCTGAAAACCCCATCCTCAGGGCCTGACACAGAAAACAGACTGGTGGCTCTGTCACTCAGGTCTATGGCATTTGGGGTCATGGAGCATCAAGAGGACAGCATGATTCCCACAAGTGGCTATAGCAGTTTAATTAGCCCTCATGACTCACAAGAGGTCCTGTCTGCTCCCCTGGGAGGTGTCCTGAAAGAACTGCCCAGAGTAGATATCCCAGAATTCACCTTTCACTTCCCAGATTCTAACGACAGCCCTCAGATGGATCCCAGTTGAACCGTGCAACCTGAGTCTCATCCGATGTCTTTCAGTCTGGATGCTAACCGTTTGCCTGATCCCTAGACTTCAGCCAATAAACAGGGTAGATGAAAACAGTTCTTAGCCTGAGATCCTGTACATAGACTGGAAGCAAAACCGAGAATATAAAAGAAATACAAGAGGGAAAAGCTCATCGGTGAAACTGGACTCTAGCCTCCTCTAGACAGGAAATATGAAAACAAAACCCTCACTAGGAAACCTGGGGAAAGGGAGCATTCAAGAGGCAATGGAATATGCCCGTGGTCTAACCTAATGACTTTCCCCAATTAAATAAACTGTGTCAATAATAGTAAAAACAAAGCCAGCTAGATAAGCCCCTCCATTGTGAGTGCCATTAACCCTTGTCCTCTACCATGGCAGAGAAAATGAGTCCCATCCCCTGTCTCTCCTGCACACAACGGCACCGTATATCACACATCAGAGGTTCGTATGTTTTCATCATCAAGGTTGAATACAAATGGCTTCTCCTTTGGGTGCTGGGGCTCCGACCTGTGCCTGACTCGAGAACTTGCCAGCAGCCCTGTAGCTGTGCTCTCCCCAGGGTTAGGCATGAATAACGAGTTCTCTGAAGTATTCTCGGCTGACAACAGCTTTTCCTCGGCCTGGGGGACAGGTGTCCAGGGTTGCCAGGAGGAGGCCATGGAGGGGGCCTTACAGAGAGCTCGCTTATCTTCCGCTGGTGGCCGCCTCCTTGACAAGATGGAGTTAGGCCCACTTGTAAGGCTGGAACTTCCAGGTCGAGTCAAAGAAATGGATCTTGAAAAGGACGGTTCCTAAACGCAGAAAGAGAAGGGAAAGACTAAGGGATTTTCCTTACAATGTTTGTCTCAAAGTCTCAAGTAGCCCAGGATAGCCAATTCAAACAGGGACACTGGCTGCAGATTCAAGTAAGTGTATGGAAGCCAGGGACACTTTTAGTCCCAGTTTGCCAGGAGGTTAAGGCAGGAGGATGGCTTGAAGTAGTCTGGACCACACAGCAAGACCCCTATTGTAAAAATAAATAAATACATAAATTTTTAAAAGATATTAAGCAGAATTCATTCCACATGTTTGCGGGGTTCTGCCTGATGCTGGACTTGTAGGGACACATCAGAAACTTCACATCTATGTCCAGCCCGACTTCATGTCCACTAACAAACCAAGAAAGATGGGTGGGAAATGTACCCAAGTTAGCAGAGAGAGAAAAACAAGTGAGCCAGCATTCACGGCTGGGCTGCCTGCCTACATAATCAAATAAAACATGTCCCATCCGAAGATAATTTATCTTAAAGCTGACACTGCAGCACAGAAGGAAATGACTTACCCTAGGGTGGCACTTCAGGGCCTGGACAGCTGCTCCGATCCCCTCGATCCAGCTGTGCATGTCTTCAGGGCTGTCCGCCTGCAAAACATCCACAACACGTACACACATTTTTGGCACGTGACTTCAGCTTCCAAGTCTTGGACTCAAGTTCATAAAATCACATTAGAGTTCAAAAGGATCTTGGAAGCCATGTAGTCCTGTGTCTTGCAGACTTTTGAGGACATTTTCCCCCCTGCCAGCTCATTCTTCACTCCCAATAACTAAAACTGCTCAGAGTTAAGCTGCCCTGAAGACAGAGAAGGGTGTAAAGTAGGGAACAGCCTAGTTTTCCATCTTCTCACTGAATCCGTCACCCCATCTGAAAAACAATCCAGAACCTCCAGACTTCTAGGAAACTGAGGCTCAGAATGCCACAGCTGCAGGTTCGAGGCTGGTCTAGACTCCACCCGCTTTGTCTCTCCTGTAATTGTCTGAACAGCAGACTCCTGCTTTAAATTCTACGAAAGCAAACTCCCTCTGCAGACCCTCCAAAGCATACACAACCGTGTGTACAGCTCCTTTCTCAAAGCACAAGCTACTTGGTCTGTCCTGAAATTTCACCCTTGGAGTGAGAACAAGCAGAACACCATAGCAGAATTCAGTGAAGTGTTTCCCCTAGTTAACCCCAGAAGGGGGCAGCAGCTTCTCCATGGAAAGAAAAGACAGAGGCAGCCTGGCTCCTGCAAGCAGAGTCTCTGGGCGCCTCCCAGTGGTTGAAAGGAAGAATGCAAGTGAACTCAGTTACAGAGGGAAACCAGACTGAGCTCCTTGCTTGACTGTCCATCTAAGCACAAAGTATGCGTGCGTGCTGCGTGCGTGCGTGCGTGTGTGTAGCGGGTGTGCGAGTGCTGTGCAGGCAACTGTGCTTTTCCATACCCCAAACCACTCCTTTTTGAAGTCTACCAGGATGAAAGAGGACCACTTTGGTTTTCATTGGGATTTCGTGTTTCTCCCTTAAGCTTGCATTGCTATCCCTTTCCCATCATCCTAGAGCCCCCTCGGTTATCTATGTACCGCACATACCAACAAACACATGAGGTCAAAAAGGATAACAAGGGCCTGTGGGACATGCCTTTCACAGAGGCCACCTGCTAACTTATTCATGCTTGCCCCTCCCCTTGATTCTTTCTGGTTACTTGGCAATCTAGTAGCTTTCCAAGACAAAGACAAATGCATTTCCTGGTCCAAAAAAAGGCAGTGAGAATTATTATTTTACTATTCTATAGTTACAGGAAGCAAATAAACCTGAAATTCCACCATCATGGCCCAGCGTGGCAACACACGTCTTTAATCTCAGAACTTGGGAGGCAGAGACAGGTGATGCTAGACCAGCCTTATCTATACATTGACTTCCAAGCTACCCAGGGCTATGTAGTGAGACCATCTCCAAACAGAATATATTTCACAGTTATGGATTTATTTAATGCCCTCCTCTTCTAACTTCATATAAATCTACTCCAAAGGATCACAGGCTGGGCTGGGACTCAATGACAGAGGATTTGCCTAGTACATGCAAAGCTCTGGGTTCTAGACTTAGCAGCAAGCCAAAATTTAAAAAGGATCAAACAGTATAACATATAGAGTGGAAAGGGTTATTTTGACTTTACCCAGAAGGAAGGAAGGAAGGAAGGAAGGAAGAAGGAAGGAAGGAAGGAAGGAAGAAAGAGAGAGAGAGAGGAAGAAAGAGAGGAAGAAAGAAAAAAATTTGCAATTGATATCCTATGAAAGTATAAAATATACTTTTATAAAATATCTTCAGTATTTTTAATCACTGTTTTGCATTTTTTATTTCAAAGTTGGTTTTATGTGGCTAGAGAGAGTTCAGTGGGTAAGAAGACTGCTATGGAAGCCAGAGGACCTGAGTTCGAATCTCCAGGACCTACATAAAGTCTGAGCACCTATAAATTCCTGCACCTCCCCGGAGGGGACAGGCAAATGGATACTGGGGGCTCACTGGTCAGCCAGCCTAGGCAAAATGCCAAGTTTCAGATTAAGTGTGAAACTGTCTCAAGAAAAAGATGGAAGGCTGGAAAGACAGCAGCTAAGAGCACTGGCTGCTTTTCCAGAGGACCCAGATTTGATTCTCAGCCCCCACATCATGGCTCACAGCTGTCTGTCACTCCAATTCTACTTGATCCAACACCCTCTCCTAGTCTCCTGGGGTACCAGGCACACACAAGGTATGCAGGCATGCATGCGGGCAAAATACCCATAAAACATACCAAATAAAATGATTTTAGAGACAGACATCCAATAAAAAAAGACATGGACATCCTCCTCTGGACTCTGTGTATACGTCACAGGCGTGTGCCCTACATATACATGAACACATACAACACATACGCATACTGTCATTTTTTAAATATTATCAAATAGAAAACAAATATTGCAGGTGATTCCATACAAAAAAAAAAGTATTATTTCAGAGCTGAGGTCCACCCAGCTCAGGTGACTTACTAGGAAACCAAACTGTGCCCAACACATGGCAGATAGACCGGGAAATGCCACGTATACCTTCCTCTCTTCCTCCCTGGTCTTGTGTGCATTTCCGGTTCCTGTTCTTGATGGCAATTTGTAAGAAGAGAGGGACAAACTTCTGAAATGAATTCATTCAACATGCGATTTTACCGCAGTCCAGTGAGCTTCTGAGTATCCGCTATGAGTCCAGTACTACACACATGCAGTGAGTTATGGCAGACAGATTAAAGACATCCAAGATCTACCTCTGGCTACAGCCATTACCCCTAAATCTCCAGCAGTTACTTCTTCCTTTGATCTCCAACTTCTTCCTTTCCCAATGAACCAATCCCATCCTCAGATAAAGCCCCCAAATAGATGATTGTATAAATTATGCATTACATAGTTCGAGATCCTTGGTTTTCAACCTTCCTAACGCTGCAACCCTTTCAAACAGTTCCTCATGCTACAGTGACCCCAACCATAAAATTATTTCATTGCTACTTCATAACTGTAATTTTGCTATTGATTTGAGTCACAATGCAAATATCTGATGTTTCCAGTGGCGACCCCACAAAAGAGTCATTTGACTACCGAAGGGGTCCTGACCCACAGGCTGATAACCACTGTTGTAGGTGGTACCCTTCACCTTAGCATCTAAGTTACAAAGTAACTTTCCAAGAGTTCCAACTCAGCACTCTGAAACGCCCTTGTGGATCTTGTCCTGGCACAGCAGCCTAGTTCTGACAAGTGAGCTGAAGACCGTTTCATCAGAGTTCTAACTTCTAGCCACAAACCCTCCTGTTGATAAACTTCCAATGCTCCAGGTCCCTTTAGGAGATAGACCCCTGCTCTGCATTCCAAGGATTGAAGTTCGAATTGCATTTGGAGGAGTGCTGGCCACTGAGGCCAGGACTTTCCACATTCAAGGTAAGTGCTAAACCACGCAGCTGCACCCCAGCTCTGAACTCTCATCTTGAAGGCTTGCTTGGAACTTAGAAACATCTACCTACTGACAAGGCTGCTTCAGCACCGTCTCCACCCATCTCGATGCCTGAATACTACCTGGATCTGGACACCATGAGCCATCATCCAATATACCCAGTCGCCATAAGCTGGACAAAGGTAGATTTTTTATAATGGTGGCTATATTCACTACAGTGCAGCCTCTACACAGTAGTTCTTAACCTGTGGGTTGTGACCCCTTTGGAGGTCACGTATCAGATATCCTGCATATCAGATATTTATTTACCTTAGAATCCAGAACAGTAGCAAAATTATACTTATGAAGTAGTAACAAAATAATGCTTTGGTTGCCCCCCCCGCCCCGCCACAACATGAAGAACTGTATCAAAGGGTTGTAGCATTAGGAAGGTTGAGGACCACTGCTCTACAGCTTAGGTTCTCGGCCCAGCCATTCTGAACACAAGCAAGTCTTGCTTGAGTACAAGTACCTCTCAACTGGCTCCATAACTCACTGGGTTTATGATCCTGAATGGACCATTTACCCCTGAAGCTTCTGTCTCCTCGTGGACAATTGGACACCAGGCACGGATTATGCAGCGCTAAGGGATACACCACCAGCTAGCTACTGCTCACCAGGGTCTCGGAGATGTTTCAGTAACAACAGCTGCTACAAAGAGTGCTACAGTGTGAGAGATCAGAGCGCAGGCGGAACCGAAGCCCAAACATCTAACATCTGAGCCATCAGAATCCAGCCACAGAGCTCTTTTCTCTGCCTTGCCCTGTTGGCTGGTCTCACTCTCCTAGATCCTGAGGACGGACAGAAGGTTCATGCAGACATACTGTACATGAATGAGGACACAAGTCAGAAAGTCACTTGAGTTCAGTGGACACAAACCTCTGGACCTACAGAATAAACTGGGAGCAACAAAGTTCTCCCACCTTCCCCAGGAAGTGTGGTTATTTTTATTTTTATAAAAGCAACTGGCATAGAAACCATGAGTCCTGTTTATTTATTTATGCAGGTATTTTGCAGACTTTATATCAAAAAATGAGCCAGTGATGCCGAGGGAATATCATCATTTCCTTTTGCCAGCAGCCAATACTGAGCTCCTAAAGCAACACAG
Source organism: Mastomys natalensis (assembly GCA_021653895.1). Classification (NCBI taxonomy): domain Eukaryota; kingdom Metazoa; phylum Chordata; class Mammalia; order Rodentia; family Muridae; genus Mastomys; species Mastomys natalensis. Next base: position 38,475 of record JAJTUV010001724.1, on the reverse strand, counting down.
AATTTCACAAAACTCACCTCTCATTGCATGAGCTCACACCCTTCCATACTCAAAAGACTCTGCCACTGATATGAATGAGTGTGACTTTAAAAATATTACATAATAACATATGTCAACATTTCACGGATCAGCATAGCTCAGTGAGAGCGGTATTTTCCAAAGCATGAGTACAAACTATGGGTAAGAAGGATGTACTCAAATGGTGATCAATGGACATGCGTATGTATATGTACATATACATATACAATGTATTTGCAGATATAAGTATGGATAAAGCTCCAGACTCCATGTTCTACCTAAATATTAAGAAATCACTATTTTTCAAGTTCTGGTAAGAAACAAAAGGAAGGAAGGAAGAAAGAAAGACCTGAAATCATCTAAAAGGACACACTGAAATAATCCTTTTGATCAAATACATATTTGTATAAGACTAGAGTTTCAAACTCCTTAAAGTAACACAGGGACACAGACTCCAGGCCGAAGCAAGAATGAGATTCCTGTTTCTTTTATGGCCAGCCATTAAAGAGATACACAGAAATAGGAAGCAACTCTTGATATTTTTAGAAGAATGGTAATTTCACAAGATACTTTGTTAATGTATCATGGGTTTTTTTGTGATGTTTTGAATATGCTCAGCCCAGGGAGTGGCACTATTAGAAGGTGTGGCCTTGTTGAAGTAGGTATGTCACTGTGGGTGTGGACTTTAAGACCCTTATCCTAGTTGCCTGGAAGCCAGTCTTCTCTAGTGGCCTTCAGATGAAGATGTAGAACTCTCAGCTCCTCCTGCACCATGCCTGCCTAGATGCTGCCATGCTCCCACCTTGATGATAATGGACTGAATCTCTAACCTGTATGCCAGCCCCAATTAAATGTTGTCCTTATAAGAGTTGCCTTGGTCATGGTGTCTGTTCACAGAAGTAAAACCCTAAGACAGGTTTACAGTTGTGACTTCTAAGGGAATCAAATATGTTCCCTGGTTTTTCATCCACTCTTCTCCAACACACCACTCTTTGTCCCATGTGTTATACATGGATTTGACCTCCCCTCATGTATATACTCAGGGTGATGCTAGTGTCCTTCCTTCTTTGAAATTTTAGTACAGAAGGGAAGGAGTAAAGAACTGGTAAGGGCTCAGGGAAGTGCTGGTCTCTCCTAGATGATACAATGTCTTCTGAACAGTTTTGGTTGAGACTCTTGTCTCTCCAGTCACTACCCTCTGTGCAGCTTTCAGAGTATCGTCCACACAACAAGCACGAACATGCCAAGCATCATCTAGGCAATGATCATTCCACAAACACAATAAACTTGGTGCTTACCCCTATGCCACGGTTTGAATGACAAATGTCCTCCACAGGCTCATGGATTTGAACACTTGGTCCCCAGTGTTATCTGATCCCCTACTGGTGACTGACTTAGTTAGGGTTTTACTGCTGTGAACAGATACCATGACCAAAGCAACTTTTATAAAGACAATATTTAACTGGGGCTGGCTTACAGGTTCAGAGGTTCAGTCCATTATCATCAAGGCAGGAGCATGGCAGCATCCAGGCAGGCATGGTGCAAGAGGAGCTGAGAGTTCTACATCATTATCTGAAGACTGCTAGCAGAATACTGGCTTTCAGGCACCTAGGACGAGGGTCTTAAGGCCCACACCCACAGTGACACACCTACTTCAATAAGCCCACACCTACTTCAACAGGGTCACACCTTCTAATAGTGCCACTCCCTGGGCCGAGCATATACAAACCATCACAGTGACACTCACTGCTTGGGGAGGTTTTAGAACTTGTAGGAGGTGGAGCCTTACTGGAGGAAACACATCACTAGGGACAGGCCTTTCCTCTTCTCTTTCTGCTTCCTGCTCCTGCTGCCATGCCATCTATTTCTTACCTGATGGACTCGGTCCCTGTGGATCCATATGCTAAATTAAACCCTTTCTTCCTTGTTGCTTTTGGTCATGGTATTTTATCACAGTAACAGAGGAGTAAGTGATACACCCTAGTGCTAAGCCTACTTGCCCCTCTATATTACCAGGGAAGTGACTAGCGGCTGTCATCAACCAGTGCAAAACTCAAGCCAAATCCCTGGGATTTATGTGTCTCTCCCTTCCCCTTCACACAACTAACTCTCGAGTCTTAGAGAGTGGACCTCTTCCATATCTCTCAAATTCATCACTTGCCCTCATCCATCTAAGGTCATCCCCTAAGTCCTTCTGAAGGACTGTCCGCCATGGCCTTGACATTGGCCTTTTTAGTTCTGCATCACCCTTTTCTTATCTGTCCTTTGTGATATCTGGGATCAAGCAAACTTCAGGGTCATCAGAAGGGCTTGGGTTGAGTTTTCCATCTCCATTTTACACCTATGGAGACTCTGAGCATTAAATAAGTTGTCCAAGTCCAGGAGCTGTGTCTTATTGTCCTCATCTTACCTATGACTCTAAGGACCAGATATAAGCTTGCTGAGGAAGTAGGCAGGGCAGTGAGTCTCTGTCCATAGCTTTGAAGCCTTCCTTGCAGCTATTCCCTTTCCCAGGCTCTTGTCCTGGAGCCGGTCCATTGCCTGGCCCCTCTCCTTGCGAATCCTTTGGTCATGTATATGATTTCAGCTGCCTGATTACTTAGCTTCAAGATCAGTTCTGTCTAACTCCGGAACCCCAACCTCAGACCAGGCCCCTAGCCCTTGGCCATACTCTACAAATATCAACTGCAAGAACTAGACACTTCCACTAAAGCACAGGCTAGACCTTGCACCTAAACGGGAAGAGGCACTGGAGAAAACTAGATTTAAGTGCAAGGTGACCCTGTCTCCATGATCCAACCTCCTCTCTGCCATCTCTTCCTGGACGATGTGCTTGTCCCAGTGAGAATGGCCTGAAGATGCCCAAGGCCGCCGGCATGGCTGCTGGCTTAAAGTAGAAAAATAATGAAGACACAAGACACACAGGAGAGAGGCCTCATCCTTTCCTGGGAGGGACTCAGTGTGGGGAGAGAAGAAAGGGAGAAGGAGGATTCGAAAACCCCACTTGGGAAAACTGCGTATCTCAAGGCTCGGAATCCCACATCAGCCTATCACTGTAGGTCAGTATACTTGCTCTGTGGGCTGCCAGGCAGCCCAGGCTGAGGGCTTGGCCCTGGATGTCTTTGCCCTGCTTGGAAGTCTGCCTTGCTAGCTGCTGTGACTTCACAGGGATTGGGAGAGCTCCAGATCTGGGGGTGGGGAGGGGAGCTCCTGGTAAGTGAACTGTCAGAGGCCAAACAATGGCTCTCTCTGTGCGGCTGCCTATGCACCTGTGCCGGCACAGGGCCCTCTGTGCTTCTGTGTTGTCTGCACACAGTAATGTCCGTACATAGGCAGGACTTATAAATACCCTCCAGAGCAGAAGTGAAACCACCCACCAGTTCTCCTTTTCTCCGCTTAGTTGGAGCTCTGCAGCCCAGTGCAGCTGCTACAGAGGCAGGCACACCCTCCCGCACAGCGGATGGACCTGCTTGTAGTATTCCAGAGTAGGGGAAGCTTCTGGCTAACATCCCCCTTAGAATGAGATGGAACACTGACTGCCTGAGGTACTAAACTGACCACTGAGAAACGACAAGCAAAAGAAGAGAGAAAACGAGGGTGCTGGAGGGAGGAGAGGCGTCCACTCACATTCACAGAGATGGAATGCCGGTCTTGGGGTGGACATTTACCTGTACGTAGAACGTCCTGGAGGTGGTGATGATTTCAAACAGGTTGTCTCTCATTAAGAGATCACTAGGCAAGCAAAGAGAGATAGCATTATACCATTACACCAGGCATTGTGAGCACCTTTTTTTTTTTTCTTTTTTTTTTGGCACATTATTTTCTACACTTTTCACAATCGTCCACTAATGCAACTCAAGACTTTCTTCTTCCTGTGGATAAGGAAGCCCCAGGTTTAGAGACTGTAAATGCTATGTCTGTCTAAGGTATTGGAGATCAGAACCACTGGGTCCAAACGTGCCTCTTCTAAGGAAGCTGACATCATTTCTAAAGCCTCCTCTGCCTCCGCCCACTCCGTCCCCAGCAGCGACTTTCCCGCCCCACCCTAACCCCCCCCTGCCCTCACCCCACCCCCAGCAATGGCTTCTCCACCTCAGACTCCTCCCCCTAACCCACCCCACTCCCCCATCCCGCTCTGCCCCCAGCAGCGGCTCCACCCACAGCTTTGAGTTCCTCACTGCCCTGACCCAGGGACAAGGAGCTAAGAAGAGACTCAGAAACTGAGAGTAGCAACTTTAAGATTTGCTTCCCAGGAAACTGTTCAACATCCTTAGCCACCAGAGAAATGCAAATTCAAATTATTCTGAGATTTCATCTCACGCCAGTCGAAATGACCCACAGCAAAAAGATAACAAATGCTGGCGAAGACATGCCGAAAGAGGAACCCTTACTCACTAAGGGGAGGATTGTAAATTAGTGCTGCCACTATGGAAATCAGTCTGAAGGTTCCTCAAGAAACTAAAAATAAAATCACCATATGAGCCATCTCTACTACTCCTGACATATGCCCAAAGGACTCTATATCCTACCAGGAAACGGTATCAATCTTGAGGTCCGTCAGCAGATAAATGACATGCAATAGAATTTGTTTTAGTTGTAACGAAAAATAAAGGTGTTGGCTTAGCGTTTAAGAGTACTTCCTGCTCTCACAGAGGACCTGAGTTCAATTCCCAGCAACCATATAAGGAGGCTCACAACCAGGTTAACTCCAGATCCAGGGGTTCTGACATCCTAGATCCACAGTGACCTGCACATATGTGGAACACACTCACACAGATAGTCTACATACACAAATAATTTTAAAATAGAAATAATTTTTAAAAGAAAAGAAAAAAGAAAAAAAATCATGGAGTTTGCATAAAAATAGATGGAACTGAAAATTATTATATTAAGCAACGTAACTGAGCCGGAGAAAGGCTAATCTCATGTGTTTTCTCTCACATGTCTGTCCTGGGCTTCAATTTTATACATGAGTAAACATGTATGTGAGGGGGAATAGAAGGTTGTGAAACTAGAAAGAGGACCACGAGGGCTGGCAAGATGGCTCAGTGGACAAAGGGCCTGGCTCACTGCCACCTAGTCTGACATGGCAGAGGGAAAGAGCCAACTCCCACAAGTTGTCTTCAGACCTCCACACCCACACATGTACTCATGCATCCACACGTATAAATGATAAATCAATAAGCAAATAACTGACCAAAGAAAGCGTTAAGAGGGAAATATGAAGGGGTTGGAGGGGGTGCAGAACGGGGATGACTGTGGGCAAAGAGTGGAGGACAAGGGTCAGCAAAAAGAAAGTATGTGTGAAACTGATGTGAAAAACCCATTCCTCTGTATGTTTATGTAAAATAAAGTTAAAATTAGTTTCCTTCATTGGGGAAAAAAAAAAGATTTGCTTCTGGGGCTAGGATGTAGCTTAGTGATCGTGTACCTAACAGCAAACAAACAAAAATAATAAGCTTGAGAGAAAGAGAGAGAGAGAGAGAGAGAGAGAGAGAGAGAGAGAGAGAGAGAGAGAGAGAATGGAGAAATGTTGTACTCATAGTCTCAAAAAGGAAAGGAAAAGAAGAAAAGAAAAGAGAAGAAAAGGAAAGGAAAGGAAAGGAAAGGAAAGGAAAGGAAAGGAAAGGAAAGGAAAGGAAAGGAAAGGAAAGGAAAGGAAAGATAAACAAGCTTCAATCTGGGTGCGGGTTTTAGAAGAGAAATCCTGGCTCCTACAAGGCAGAGGGCAAGGACCAGGTGATGCTGACACGATTCCAAATGGGCTGAAGTTGTCTTCTATGTTCAAGGCCAGCTGTGCGCATCCAGTCATTATAGGGACTATAGAAGGAGTAAAGACCCAATTACTACCAAGAGAAGCACCTGAGGAGGCAAGCCCAGATGCAGGTAAGACGGCATTCCATGCCAACAGAGAGTCTTGTGCCAAGAAGGGCTGGTCCCAGGCAGAAATGTCTTAGAGAATGAAAACACAAGTGACATGCCCTCCAGGCAGAGGAGGGACATGACTTAAGGCAAGGTAGAGTACACAGACCTGTCCCAAACACCGAGGTGAGAAAAAGTCTTTGGGACAAGGACTATAAATGTCAGTCCTTGAATGTAAAATGAAGACAAAAAAAAAAAAATGCTTACTGAACTAATCCATAAAGCCATCAAAAGCAGCTCAAACCACACAGGATCACTCAGAATACATCCTACCAACTGTTACTTCTACTTGCTCAGCTTCTGAGTAGGGACAGCTCTGTTACCAGCTTGTGCCAATAGTTTTATGTCAACGTGACACAAGCTGAAGCCATGTGAGAGGAGGGAGCCTCAATTGAGAAAACACCTCCATAAGATCAGGCTGTGGGCAAGAGTGCAAAGGCATTTTCTTAATTGGTGATTGATGGGGGAGGGTCCAGCCCATCGTGGGTGGAGCCACTCTTGGGCAGGTGGTCCTAGGTTCTGTAAGAAAACAGGCTGAGCAAGCCATGATGAATAAGCCAGTAGGCAGCACCCCTCCGTAGCCTCTGCGTCAGCTCTTGCCTCTAGATGCCTGGCCTGTCTGCGTTTCTGTCCTGACTTCCTTCAATAATAAACAGTGACATTTAAGTGTAAGCCAGATAAGTCCTTTCCTTCCCAGTCCGCCTTTTTGTCATGGTGCCTTGAAGCAGCGATAGGAACCTAACTAACATAGCGCTAAATATTTTAACCTTCTAGATTATTCATGCAAATGCAGGAAGTCCCAGAGTCCACTGAGGAGGTAAAATTACCCAAGGAGGGAGAGCCCTCCTCCCCTTTCCAGCCACTGCCCAGCTGCATGGTATTTTCAATGTCATCTAGTTCAACAGCTATCACTGCCTACAGCTGCCCTGAATTCCCCCAAAAGTTCCAGAGAGGCTGCACCACCTAACACAGCTGAGGCCTCAAAGCCATGACCTTTTTCATGGACTTCACCTCCCCAACTCAAGTCCAGTGTGACTCAGGTAGAGTTAGAGGTAGGGGGAGTTTTCAAGACTCTCAGGCTGAATGGTACCATACCTCCCCAAGCTGCCTTTCTATGTCCAAGTAGCCTCATATCTACACGGGCCCTCCAGCAGCAATTGGGCATCTCTCATGATCCAGTCATGCTGAGTTCTGCCCCCCTAGAGCCACACTCGGGACAATGTCTATCTATGACTACTTTCACAAAATGCAGATTATCCCTAGGGATCTCCCCAGTCTTCTATCCCCCACCCCACCAACTATTTGAAACTCTTAATACAGCATTTCTGCCTTGCTTCACTGGGTCACTGGGTCACTGGGTCACTGGGTCACACAGCATGTGTGTTTATGTAGGGTTGTGTTATGCTCTCACAGGAGAGTAGGATACCTACTGTTGATAGATCCCCTTATGACCTACAGAAAGGAGCAATACAAACACACAGGCTGGACAGACTATAAACTCATGCATGCCCAAAAAGATATGCTTGCGGTCTGTTAAGATTCACTTCCACAAGTGTCTGGATTTAGGAATGGGGATGGGACATTCTCCTGTCAAGTCCTGGATCATCTTATGCAGTGCTCTCAGAAGGTGTCTTTCCTAGTGGAAAGAGGAACAAATTAAAAATACTTGTTCTGCCTGTCAAGTGGTAGGGACAGGGATGCTGTGAGTCACCCCTATATTAATGGGGACATCAAGAACAAAGGAGGAAAGGCCTGAGAAATTCACACAAGGGCAAGTATGAAGCCAGGAGAAGGCCCAAACCTCTCTGAGCCCCATCATCCCTGACACCCAGGACCTGACACCTGATTCTACCCTTGAGAGACACCTAAGCGCCACTCTCTGCTATCACCAGAAGTTAGCACATAGGCATCCTGGGAGCAAGAATAGGAAATGGGAAGAGGGCACTTTGTCCAGTGAGATCTTAACCCTGCATCGGTTAAGAGGCACTAAGTTCTGCACCTTGCTAATGCTGTGTGACCCTTTAATACATGGTGAGGTGACTGCAACCATAAAATGATTTTCACTGCTGCTTTGTAACTGTAAATTTTGCTACTGTTATGAATCATAATACAAATAATCTGTGTTTTCTGATGGTCTTAGGCCACCTCTGTGACATGCTCATTTGATACCCCCAAAGGGACTGACACCCTCTGGTTAAGAACCCATGCTCTATAGGGAAGGTGCTTCAACCGAGCCTCAAAACAGGTAACAAATGACATTCCAAGATGACAAACAGAGGCTCTCCTCAAAATGAATAAGAAGAGGCAATTACCCAGACTTGACCAGACACTCGTGAGTCTTGAGAACATCCTTGAGTGGTATGGTGCGCAGAGGCTCTCTGTCCTGATGGGAAGGATGGAAGATGGGCAGGTGAGGCTATGTACATGGCCCAGTGACCCACACCAGTTCACCAACACCCCTTTCTCAGAGTGTTGGCTAAAACCAAGCTGGTTTCAAAATAATTGTTACAGAGAAGCAATCTATGCAGCAGCTGCTCTGTGGCTCCGCCCCCACAGCAGCTCACTGCACAGACGCTGGCAGCAGTCCAGGTCCTTTTATAATAGCATCATAAAGAGACACAGGTTGGACAGAGATAAGACAAGAAGTGGCTTGGAAGTCTGCATGGACCTGGTTTCCACTCATGCATGCTCTCTGTTTCTCAGGCCTCTCAGGAGGGACCTGAACCTACTACCTACCTGCTCGCACTTGAAGTAGCAGATGGTAAAGTCATCGAGGGCAAAGAAGCGCCGTTTCCAACTTTTCCGCTGAAATGAAAAAATAAGGAACCAGACCATCAAGAACAGGTCTCCAGAGCCAAGACTGGTGTTGTCACAGAAATACCCAGGGACCCAGAACCATGGAAACTAGGTTCCCATTTTCAGCGGGGACAAAGAAAAGGAACAACGGGAAGTGTGAAGCCAGTAAAAGTCCCAGGCCTCCATCTGAGTCCCCATGTTCCCAGTGACCAAGCACCTAACACCTGAAGAGCACCTGAGAGTCCTTCTCTGCTGCCGCCAGAAGCTACTACTGTTCCAGCTAGCTTTATGTCAACTTGACACAAGCCATCTGAGAGGAGGGAACCTTAATTGAGAAAATGCCTTCATCCGATGGGGCTACAGGCAATTCTATAAGGCATTTTCTTAATTAGTAATTTATAGAGGAGAGCCCAGGCCATTGTGGGTGGTGCTATCCCTGGACTGGTGGTCCTGGATTCTAAAAGAAAGCAGGCCAAGCAAGCCATGAGAAGCAAGTCAGTATACGGCACCCCTCTACGGCCTCTGCATCTGCTCCTGCTCCAGGATCCTGCCCTGCTTGAGTTCCTGTCCTGACTTCCTTCAGTGATGGACTCTGCTGTGGAAGTCTAAGCCAAATAAACCCTTTCCTCCCCAAGCTGCTTTTGGTCATGGTGTTTCATTGTAGCAATAGAAACCCTGACTAAGGCAACTATGTCATCAGCTTCATCTTAGGAGCCGGGACAATAGGAGGAGGGAAATCTGACCAGCAGTGTGCATACTGCACCAGTTTGAATGCAGTGAGGCTTCTTACCACCACAGGCAAGCTTTCTGGGGAACTAATGGCTAGTTAACATATTACCATATATAGTTAGCATGTAACTCAGTGGCAGTTAACATAAAAGGGTACAGTTCCTCCTCTCACTCTCCTCTGCTACATCCATGCCCACTGGATCCAAGGAGTATTAGAACCCCAGTGTAGCCCCTGTGCTGGCACTCACCACGTTCCCTTGCTTCACACAGTAGCCACTCTTAATGAGGGGAGGCCCGGTGGAAGGACGGCAGCCTGACGTGGGGATGTAGCTCTGAGACCTTCGCAGGAAGGCGTGAGTCGCTGGCTCGCTCCCTTCCTGTCCATCCCCACCGTTCTACAAGGAAACAGCGGGCAGGCACCGTTAATACCCCAGCCATGCCTCTGTGCAGCCTGGCTCCTCCCAGCCTTCCCGCCACACCTCTGGCCCATTTGGTGTAATGTCAGTCAAAGAAAGTAAGAACTGACTTTGCCCCCAGTTAGCCGGTGCTCTACTGAGTGCTTTCCCAAAGCAAGATACTGGCTAGAGAGACCCAGAAGAGGAAGGAGAGACGACAGAGAACCGAAGAAGACACAAGCACTCAAATGGAACTGCAGACTTGTGACTAGTCTCACTGTCTCCCTCAGCCCCACTTCCTTTATGTTTTACGAGCGTCCGTTGCCTGGGTCTTAAGCAAAAGCACAGAGGCCACACACATCCTCAAGATGTCATGATGTCATGGTCCCAACTTCTACAGTGGCACTGACCACATCCACCCTGCACTGTATCATCCTGGTCACCTTCTTCACTAGTTCCTCTATCCTAAGGCTTTTGCTGGTCCTTGGGCAAAAGTGGACGTCTTCACTGCCCCCGCCTGGCACCCCCAAGCAACAGCACCTGGCTGATGGGTGTTTGTACCACCACTCCCCCGATGATCTCAGTCTTGTAGGCCACCTGCGGCTTCTTCTCTAGGGTGGGAGGAGCTGTTAGGCTTTTGAGAACTTCTGTGGCCAAGGGTACTGTCCCAGCCTTGGGTACCTAGGAAACATGGTGACACGGTCAGCAAGGAATAGAAAGCTTAGAAGAGCGCAGAACCACAGACAGGATGTGGGGAGAAACGGAAAGCTAATTTACTAAACAACGGTGAGAACTCGCTTCTCTTCTCCCCAGCTCTTTCATGGCTATCCAAAGCCAAATATGAGGAACTCAGCCAGTAACCCTTTACCTACGTGCGTGTGCTTCTATGCTTTTATGTGTGTGTGTGCGTGCACACACACACACAGAGACATGCACACACACACAGATACTTCCTTTAAATTATACATATAACACTCAAGCACATAGACATATATATTCACACACACATAGATACACACATACATGACACTGCATACACATACATATATATATACACAGATACACATATATAGATACATATACTATATACATACATGCACAAACACAGACATACGTACAGACACATACATACACTCATGCATATACACACATACACACACATATATTCGCACACATATATACACATATATACACACAGGCACATATACACATATACATGTAGTGGGAAATTTTCACACAAGTTGGGAGGAGCTAAGGTGGGAGGAATAAGGAGAAGAAGAGGAGGAGCTAAGGAGGAGAAATGTAGGAGCTATGGAGAGCCATGCATGTATCAAGAGCAGTCCTGGGTAACAACTTATATCTAGGTCAGTTAATTGGTTAACACTTCTAATTGTGTGGGCATCTTGTTATTTGAGCATTACCAAATATATAAAGCTATTGGATAATCTTTAAACATTAGAGTCTCGTTTCTACCGAGTACCGCGTGGATGGCAGGAGGTCTGGGCTCATCTCAGCCTTGTGGAGACAGCATGGTAGATAAGCAGAGCCATCTCCGTGCTGGCATCTCATGCGTGGCAGGGCCAGTGTCTCTAGCCGCCTGAGCTGGTGGCCTGAGCCGAACTGCAGCGGGAGTACGCCATCACAGCTGCTTGTGGCCACAGGTCTTGTCTAGTCGGGAAGGTGGCAGCTGATTAAGAATAAACCAGATTGGGTAGTGCCATATACACACATACACACATAGATACACATGCATTCACCTATACATATACACACATGCTTACACACAAACACATATACAATACATATGTATATCACACATATACATGCGCACATAGACATAATATACACACATACAAATACATAACATACACACAGAACAAACTTACTGCATATCTATAGGATGAGCTAACCCTAGTTAGAAAGCGAAGAATAGATATGAGCCCTGTCCTCTTGACATTCATTTATATGCTAGTAGTTAAGACTGAAAAAAAAAATGCCTCAGCAAAACAAAGAGTTAGAAAAATAAATAGGGAATGGTAGAATATATACATGTGTATATGTACGTGTGTGTGTGTGTGTAAACAGACATATACACACATATACATATATATTTCCTGCCGCCACCTTTCCAAATCAACCCAGAAATTCACCCTTCCCCTCTCCTTCAGTGGCCTGATGTATAGCAGTCCACAACATGGCCCAACCAGTGCCAAGAAGAGTGTTCAGCTCCGGCTTCATCCTCTCAGTTCAGGGGCATGATTGTCTCTATTTTACATATAAAGTAAACACAGATCTCCAACGTTGTGTCCTTTACTCCTAAGATACTATCACTACCTCCTCAAGCCACCCTCACTAATTTCCTGTGGGCGTCTGAAGTAGCATGCCATACCAACAGCCCAGAGATAGCACACAGCGAGACCTGTCCTCCACCAGCCTTGCCTCACTCTCTCTATGTGCACATTTACCAGAACAGTAAACAGCTAACATCCTGCTTAAGTAGCTACAGTCTACCACTTGGGTCCAATGACACAGATGTTAATAGATGTAGATTTTTATCTACTAATATTCATTGGAACCTTAAGGTTTCTGAAAGAACAATTTGCCCTAACGATGGGATTTCAATTCAAAGTGATGGGAAGACCAGCATTTCTGACTGTACAACACAGAGTTCCTAAGTTTTCAGCAACTGTGGGAGACCAGACTCTACCTGTCTTGCTCAGTTTCATTTCACTATTGTCCTCCTTTTCCCCCTAAAGCAGTTTTGCTACTGTTTCTAAACATCCCCATGTTAGAGGCTGGGTCCCCAGCATGTGGCCCTATTGGGAAGCTGGGGAACTTTCCAGAGATGGAGCAGAATGGAAAAGGTTGGGTCGCTGGGCATATGCCCTTTGTGGGGCTATTGGGACCCTAGTGCCTTCTTGTTTTGTTCCCTGTTTCTCAACCACTAGGAGATGAACAGCTTTCCCACACCACAGGCCCCACGTTAATATCTTCCTCACCACAGGCCCAAAACAACAGGGATAAATCCCATGAACTACACAAACAAAACCACCATCTGTACTTAACCTTTCCTTCTTATAACTTGATTGTTTCGAGCAGGTTGTCACAGTGCTGGGAAGTAACACATTTTTTACTTTCCCTCCTAACTCACCTTTCTCTTTCCTTCCTTCCTTCCTTCCTTCCTTCCTTCCTCTCCTTCCTTCCTTCTTTCTTTCTTTCTTTCTTTCTTTCTTTCTTTCTTTCTTTTTTCTTTCTTTCTTTTTTTAAAAATATTTCTAGGGAATAGGAAATAGATTCTTCATTAGCCAAGTCCAGGTAAACGAGAGTCCTTAACACAATCCATGGACCAGTTTCAAAGTTTGCGAAGCTCTTAAAAGTTTCCTGGCCCAACTAAGAAGAATATCCCCCAAAGAAGAAAGAAATAGACCCGAGTTCCTTCTCATAGGCTTTCCCTGTTCCTGTGCTTCTTGTCAGCAAGCCCTTTCCAACATCACAGCACTGAATCAGCAGCATCTCACAATTACCTAGCACGTGACTGACAGAAGCCCTCCCAGGAAGCACAGAAGAGACACTCCATAAACTTCCTCTTGAACCCGATTCAAACTCAAACTCTCAAGTTCACTTGTACTTGTCAGCCAATGGGCAAGAGGAGGTTAGAGAGAGTGCGGACTTCACAGGCTCTGAGGCAAGGCCCTGCTACCTTCTGAGCTCTGCCCCTTCCCCACTGAGGTCAAGAGCAGGGACACCCCACTTTCCCTACCAGAGAGAGCAGAAGGTATACATACAGTGATCTTGCTGGCTTGGTTCAGGGCTTCTACCCAGTCCTTCAGATCTTTCTGGTCATTGGCTTGAAGAAAATATCTCTGAGACAGGGCGTTGATGACTATAAAAGTAACAGGAAAGGAGAGAGAAGGTCAGAATCGGGAGATCACGAGAGCCCAGGAAGTTAGGATGTCTGAGGTGACAAGACCCATGAAGGCCATTCAGAAGATCAAGAACCCGCCCATGGTGTTAAGTCAGAAGCAGCAGACCCCAGAAACTCATTCATCAGCTACCAGAATGACCCTGGCATTAAAAGTGGCCTCTATGCACTAATTGGTGACCACAAAGCTAGTCATCTGCCACCAGTAAGGCACCTGAAGCACAGGCCTGCTGGTGTGTTTAGTCAGGACTCTAGGGCTTGCTTCTACCAGTCTGATCTTGTCTTGTCTGTGCCTGGAAAATGGAATAACATTTGCTTGAGACCTGTAGCCTTGACCTGGCTTTCAACCTGCTCTTCCCGCTGGCCATTTCCTTAGTCAACAGCTTACCTCAGATTGATTGATTGATTGATTGATTGATTGATCTTCATTATTATCACTAACATATCTTTAGATGGGCTGACCACAAAGTTTAAGAGTGACTTCTAAACTTAGCAATGCTATTTGGAAGGAACAGAAAAAAAGAGAGCGCCAACCTGAGGTTGGGAGAAGGAAGTCATGTCACCCCTCTGGCCTGAGCCTGAAGTCAAAAAGCCGTTGCAGAGGAGACAAAGAACTCGCCAGTTTCATCCATAACAAATATTTATTGAGGACCCACTATGTGCCAGCAGCCATTTATGTGCTGAGAAGGTGCAGCGACAAAGCAGGAAGTGACTCTGCCTCCCTGTGAAGCTCCTGCTCAGAGCCTCCCTGGACACAGAAATGCCTCAGCATTTGCTCAGAGTAACGGACCGTTAACAATGCAGTGACTGAGTGGTTTCCCTGACCAACTGAGGACAGGCTAGAGGCATTGATGGGGTGGCTATGCACCTTTGCCACTAACCCCCAAACCCCCAACTGCAACTCATTTGGCAGTCTTGAGACCCTCCATATCCCTTCCTTCATTTTAATTCTTCAGTGCCTTTCCCCCTTTTCTCAGACCTTATCATGTCCCAAGTGCATCACTGCTCAATTCTAAAGTGAAGGCTCCCAGAAACTTCCACTAGATGCTTTCTATCCACCTTAAACAGAACTACAGCTCAGTCTGTAATCTCAGCACATTGGAGTCTGGGTGCAGCAGAGGCAAAGTTCCAGGCCAGCTTTGGCATGGGGGTGGGGGGAGAAAAGAAGGGGAAGGAAGAAAAGGAAGAAGGTCAGGAGGCTGACAGCTCGCAGAAGCCAGCCTGGCTAAAATGCTGCTGGCCCCTGTGTGCTTAGTTGTAAGTTATTAAAAATCTTTGCAAAGGTATTACTAGGCACCCAGAATATCACTATTATCTAAGCTACTCATACATACAGAATACAGTTCCTATAGAATCACAGGGCTGTCTTCCACGGGAAAGAAGTTATCACAAGTCTAATGAAAAAAAAAAAAAAAACCACTGTGGCTCAGTACTTACCGAAGCAGAATGGAGTTTTTGGTTTCTGCTTTGGCGTAGCTATGCTCACCTATATCAAATAAAGACAAAAAGAGACATGAAGATGTTTCCATCAGTGTGGAAAAGTGTTTACCTTGAAAATATTTCATACATAAAAAGAGCATATCAAACATAGGTATATTTGAAGACCAACAATTGAGAGTCTTGCCACCATTCCTTAAGAAACTGGTATGGTCAGTCCTACTCCTTAGAGCAGTGTCTCTCACCTTTCCTAACACAGCCACCCTTTAATGTACAGTTCCTTCTGTTGTGGTGACAACAGATTTATTTCATTGCTAGTAATTCATACTGTTATGAATTGTAATGTAAATATCTGATGTGCTGGATGGTGTTAAGTGACCCCTGTGAAAGGG
The DNA here is from genome assembly GCA_021653895.1 of Mastomys natalensis. Classification (NCBI taxonomy): domain Eukaryota; kingdom Metazoa; phylum Chordata; class Mammalia; order Rodentia; family Muridae; genus Mastomys; species Mastomys natalensis. The sequence continues at coordinate 22,864 of JAJTUV010001724.1, read as the reverse complement.
TCATTCGACTCCCAAAGGGGTCACAAGCCTCAGGTTGAGAACCACTCTCTTAGATGCTCACAATACTCTTCCGTAGCAGAACTTCTGCCACCCACTTAACTGGTATCCTGATGCCTGTATTAACTTTTGTCTCTGCAAGAACGCTCTAAAAGCCACTGGGCCCAGACAAGATTTTCTCTGAGCTACCAGATCTAGCAGAGTCCCATTCATTGCATCGGGCTTCTACTATGCTCTCAAGAGCTAACCTCTTTCCCGGGACAGTCTTCCCAACTGAAGGTGGTTCTTAGGAAGTCCAAACTCTAATCAAAGCAGAAGGGGATGGCAGGCACTCCTGCATTTAGATATGCTGTCTGAAGGCCTAGCTATCCATGCTGGCCATGAACAAAGGCAATTCTCCAACAGTCCAGAGAGCAGCTGACAGATGAGTAAGCTCACCCTGGGTATATTCAAGAGCAGGGCCTGCAGAGATGGGACCTAGCTTTTTACAGTCCTGCTCCTTGTATGGGTATTGTTGAGTATCTGCATAGGTACATGCTCCAGTTCCATCACCTCCTACAAAGATCTGGTGATTATCCACCAAACAGATGCTGGTCCAGCCATACTGGAGCACTCCACCCATCCCACTCACTAGGGATGCCTAGAGATGCACCACGGAACCCATCCACATACAGTCCCCCTCCTGCCCTGGACACTGGTCTCTCAGTCTCCTTCCTAGCTTTCCCAGGTCTTCTTATTCTCCTCTCTGAACTCTGAGACTTGGAATTAGAAGCAGGGATTAAAGTCTTGAGGTGAAAGTGATGTCTCTTTGAGGCTCACAATTGCTAAGATCTAATCATGATTGGCACAGGGATCTCTAGGCTCCTGCTCTTGACCCTCAAGTCTTCCTAGAGACCTGCCTTGATTCCTTAGCCAAAATAACATTGCCCCAAATACTCAACCAGGAACTGAGGTGACACCCTACAAAATATCAAAAGGATAAAACAGTAGAGGTTTGTTTTGGAATCAGTCTCAAATCATAAGTGTGTGACCTCCATTTGATGGTCTGTCTAGAAAGGAATCACAAAGTCATCTTCCTGTGGAGTTGACAGAAGCATCAAATATATCAGTGCAAGCAAGGGATCTGGCTACACTGCCATGTAGAATCTACTCATGAAGGAGGGGCTGTTATGTCAGGCAAGGCAGTATATATCTGTAATCCTAGCACTTGGGAGGGTGACACAAAAGGATCTTGACTTTCAGGTCATCCTAGGCTACACAGCAAGTTTCAGGCTAGCCTGGGTTACATGGGTAGACCCCATCTTAAAACAAATCTCACACTCACATAATAAATCACATGCCACGCAATACAATAATAATAATAATATTTAAAACATGACCTTAAAAACTGCCTAGCTTCAAACATTAAAAAAAAAAACATGCATGGCATTTTCAATGTTAATAATTAAATGTCTGTATAACATTACATCAACCTCAGTGACAAGTATTTAAAACCCAAGATGTCACATGACCCCTGTTTCTGACGGTGTAAAGATGAAGGACTGAATCTGCTGATGACCTTCCTACTAGCAGTCCAGGCATACCCAGGCTGAGCTGTACCCACCCTGGTACGCCAATGCCCTAAGGTAATTTGAAAAAGACATAAGAGAGCCCTCAAATCCACTCAGAGAGAAACCGAACGTAGTCATGCTACAGCCTCACACTTGATTCTAGGAGGCAGCCAGTCTGGCCAGAAACAACCTTGCTTCCTGGTACATCCATGCACAGTTGCTGAACGGAGCTCCATTTCCTGGCCTGGACCCTACCGCTCTGTGTTTCAGGCAACCAACCTCCAGAACCTCTGCCTGTCTGGCTGTGCTGGCTGTGCCTGTGCAGTGCTGTGCTGTGCTGGCTGGGCTGGCTGTGCTGTGCTGTGCTGTGCTGTGCTGTGCTGTGCTGTGCTGTGCTGTGCTGTGCTGTGCTGTGCTGTGCTGGCTGTGCTGTGCGTGCTGTGCTGTGTTGGGCTGGGCTGGGCTGGGGCTGGGTGGGGCAGGGCTGGGTGGGGCTCCTGCATTAACCCTAAGTGTCACCTGACTGCTCTTTTCTGGCCCCGGGGGAAACCCACCAGCCCCCCAGCTTCCTTCTCATCCAGCTGGCAATTTTGATGGCGTTGTAAAGCTTAGTCCCTGAGACCCTCTCTACTTTGTCTGGAGCATCACCCTTTCTTGGAGAGACTCATATTTATCACCGGCTGGACAGAATGCCACCAGCTGACCCTTTCACCCTACGTGGATTACAGACGATCATGCTCACTGTGCAGATCAGTCAGCCTGGGAAAATGCTACCCATGCAGTTCTTGTGAGAACCAGAGCTTCCAAAGGCAGTCCATGGCTTTCTGCTTGCTCATATCCATGTGCGCACTTTATAGTGGGATGGTTCGTATGCGTGTGCATTTACAATGTCCCCAGCCTCATGGCTTAGCATGGAAGTGTTGTTGGGCAAAGCAATTCATTGCTAATAGAGATTGATCCCAGTTCTGTCCTGATTAGCTGTAGACCAGGGTTGAGAACCTCCACAAATCGGTTTCTCCCTTAGTAACGCCAGCGTGAAAAGGTAAATGTTCTCACACAGGGCAGCAGGCGCGGAAAAGTAATTTGTCCACCTGTGGCTATGTCCACAGAGAAAGACTGTTGCATAACTCTGACTTTGGCCTCTGTCCCTGACAGCTAGCCCCCAGAGGCTTAAACAGCTCCGCCCCCTCCATGTACCTTCCACCTGTTGGTGACTGTGTCAGGCTGTAAGCAGCCAGCCATCTTCAAACACAGGAAGAGCATAGGCCCTACAGGAAGCAGTGTGGCCACAGGTGGGTGAGGATATCCAACAGTCTGACTCAAGTGAGGGCACCCAGGAAAAACATCCTCATACCACAAGATGGCCACAGTTGAGTCACTGCCCGACAGTGGTCGACTGGCATGTCCTGTGAGCATGCCAACAGCAAGAGAGGGGTTGGGTGTGAAGAAAAGAGTTGTCCATGGGCCCCCACGAGTGACGCAGAAGAGCCACTTGGCAGCTTTCGATTATCACACGCAGTAACAACTCAGGCATCGGGACACTGTGAGGGCCAGCCACACCCTCTGTCTGTCGTTGGCCGGAAGTGAGGCCTCTCCTGCACCCGGGACAAGAGCAGACGAAAGCCTGGGAGAACTAAAAAGCATGATCCAGTGTCTGGGGAGAGAGTGTCCCACAACAAAGTAAGAAGCCATCGACACAATCATCGGAGGCCTTTCAAGCTGGTACACATGTAAGCATATTTATCTGAAAACTTCATCAGTACTTTTCAGTGGACTCTCTAGAGCAGTGGTTCTCAACCTTCCTAACGCTGCAGCCCTTAAATACAGTTCCTCATGCTATGGTGCCACCCAACCATAAAATTATTTTCTTGCTACTTCCTAATTGTAATTTTGCTACAGTTATCAACCGTAAGGTAAATCTCTGTGTTTTCCTATGGTCTTCAGTGACCCCTGTGAAAGGGTCATTCAACATCTCAAGGGGTCACGACCTGCAGGTTGACCCAACTGCTCTACAGTATCCATACCCCTCCACGCCCGGCCCACAACACACAAATTGTTAATAGCCGGCATTTTTGAAGGACCTGTTATCTATCAGAAGCCTTCACAAAATAGGTCCAGCAGGACAGGGGCAGAACCCTATAATGCAAATGTAATACTATAGGCCAGATTCAGTTATTTTCCAGTTTGCCCAACCAGATTGGTTCTTTTGTCACCCACTCCCCCACTTCCCTCCACCCCTTATCCCCCTCCCCACCCCAACTCCGCCCCTACCATGCCAGCCCCACCTTCCCTATACTAGCCTTCCAGAGATCAGGGATAAAACAAACCAGTCTGTCTCACACTGTGCAAACACTTGACCCTGGGAGTAAGCTAATGATGACAAAAAAAAAAGACAGACAGACAGACAAGGACCTGGGTTGTTCTGGCAGTGAGTCAGCTGGAGTTAAGGTACTCATAGATCGGTGTGACCTAACCCAGTGGCAGTTGTGGGTTTTTAAAAGACCCGTGCAGGCTCGCCTGTCTCAGGAAAGGCGGAAAAGTCAGGTCATCCTTTCTAAATGAGGCAGCCAACGAGGCAGCAGATCCTGAAAGCCTCCTCTGAGCTGCATTTATAAACCATGATTCAGCAGGAGATTATATTCACTAGCCAAAAAAAAAAAAAAAAAAAAAAATTCCCCAACCCCTCACACAGGAGACGGTTTCAGTTTTCATCTTTGGGGGGGGGGGGAGGGTGCGCTGTGTCCCCACCCCCAACCTCCTCTCTATTCTCCTTCTGGGAGAAACGACCTAATGAGCTCTCAGCAGATGAGAAGAATGGGCCCCCTATGGGGGGGCAGGAGCTGGGCTGCCCTGACCAGGGGAGGCCGCCACATTTCTTATCAAAAGGCGTGCACAAATTGCCTGCAGCTGTGCTAGCAAAAGCTGCTCTTTAACCACTGTTCTTCTTCCCCTGAGGTCATTATCTCCTCTCTAATCAGCTCAACCACTGCCCAGCAACTTCTCCCTCTGCACTGAGATCTGCAGCTGGCAGGCATGAGATGAGCCTGCTCGTCCAGCCGAAGATGGCCACTCCTCTCAGGACTTCTCTTGATCCCCATCTTCAATAGGAACTTTTCACAGATCTTAAATCTGTGACCAGTTGCAATCCGGAGCTACTTAGCTCAACCCCTAGCCTCTAGGTCCTCAAAGTCCCTTGGGTGGGAGGAGCCAGAGAAGAAAGTCGCAACCCCTATGTGGACAGGCATGAGGGGCAGGACTTCTGCGGCTTTGGATCTGGCTGGGTGCCACCTGGCTTCTTCCCTCCTGCTTTCTGAAGAGGATCTAAATCCTCTGGCCTTTTTTTTTTTTTTAAATCAGGGCTGCATCATGGGTCAGCGGCGGTGGCTGCCCCAGGGGGGGCTGCTAAAAGCAGCTGAATTCAGCAGGTTTTTTTTTTTTTTTTTTTTTTTTTTTTTTGTGAGCATTGCTGACTAGCCCTACCCCCAAGTCTCAGAGAAGAACAAGAGTCGCTCTTGCCCCTACAGGAATGCTGGGTGAGGGGACAGACTGCCAGGGACCTGCTATGCTCCCCAGAAGGTACACAGATGTTGGGTGTGGTCCTAGCATATCTTAGGGCCTAGAATAGGGGTGGTGTTTTCAGCCCTCCGTCCGTAAGCATTCTGTCTGGAGAACTGGTAAAATTCCAGGGGGCCTGAGCCATTTCCAAGCTGCTGCTCATTAATTGTATGCTTTGAGAGAATCCTTTCCTGGATCAGAGTCATTGTCCCTGTGTCCTTTTGTACCAATTACAAAAAAGAGGTTCCATCCTACATGGTACTTTATTTCAGATGTGACATGCTTCCTAAAGGCCAGTGGTTAACAGCTGGGACTCTTAGGAGGTAGGGCTCCGTGGGAAGTCCTTAAGAGATTAGGGATACCCTTAGGAGAGATTTTAGGTATCCAATTCCTCTATAATTTGCTTCTTAGCATGAGGTAAGAAGCTGCCCACCACTGCTTCTGACATAATGCGCCACCCAAAAAAATCATGACCAAGACCTCAAACACACTGACCCAAAGTAAACCTTTTCTCTTTGGAGAGTATCTCAAATGTTCCTACAGGTCTGGGGCGATGACTAGCTGGCAGGTCCAAAGAGTAAGAGGCTGTGGGTCAGCCTCTCCACTGCCAACCACCACCACAAAATAGCAGATGCCAGGAAAAGGGAAACATGGACGGCCATGGCTGCAAATGCCCCAAAGGCTCACACCTCTGGGATGTAGAATTTCCTCGTACTTAGACATTAAACCTGTTTCAAGAACATGGCTTCCCAGCATGCCAAACCAACATTACCTTCGAGATGTAAGTCAGCTGCAGAGATCCGACAGCTCCTGCCCCAACTGCCAGGTTCTGAAAGACAAAAGTGTTTTCTTAAGATGTGTGCTGTGTGAGGGCCCCAAGCAGCCAAGAGAGATAGGGCCACTGTTCCGGTCTAGCCTGTGCCACTGTAGCCTGGGGCAAGTCACCTTACTCACCTACAAGACACAGTGATAAATCTGGGGGAAAATAACACTAGCAGTACCCCTCACCTTCTTCCGATGAGTTACTCTAGGACAGGGGTTAGACGTACGTACATGTGTGTGTGTGCGTGTGTGTGTGTGTGTGTGTGTGTGTGTGTGTGTGTGCGTGTGGTGTGTCACCATTTAGCTGACTCCCAGTATTCCCTGCTATAAAAAAACAGAGGTGATCTGAGTTGCCCTTATTTAAAGCAAAGTGCTTGAGATTTCAGGGTTTGGTTTTGCTTTTTCTTTTCCTTTTCTGGGGGGTGAGAGTTAGTAGAAGATCATTACGTTCCTCCTCCCTCTGCCTGGGTGATGAGATTACAGGTGTATGTCACCACAACCAGGCACTTAACCATTTTACATAAGAAACGAGAAGACTGGATGGAGGACTGGACTCAAGTCTAAACATGGAATTTCATTTGTGCTTCATATAACCATGATACAGACTGCCTGCGGACGAAATCTTTAGACAGTGATTTTCAGTCCCTCGTGCTCTGGCTGTAACACACTGCATGAGGCTGGGCATAGAATTTTCTACTTATCATCACAGGCACATTCAGAAAATTGCAGATTTGACATCCTTTCAGACTTTCAGGAATTGTTTTTTAGATTGGGAATGTTCCGCCAAGAGCCCCATCCTCATAACACAGTGAAGACACAGAGTTAACCCAGGGAAGGATCTCTGTGTGTAATTTCCCTGGCACACAGGGATGCTCTGCCGGTGTGGCCTATGACATCTTTTCTGCACAGCTGTGCTAATCTGGATGTCTTTGTCCTACATGTGTCATTTCAGATGCATTTTTTAACATACAGGATGCAAACTCATGACAGACGTGAGTTTTTTTCTTCACGTGCCTGTGAGCTTACACTGCAGGACTATAATACATGCCAAATGAAACTGACTGAACACAAAAGTTAAAACCACTAAGAAAACATACTATCAAAGTAGCAAGAATAGCTAAGATTTTCGTGCAGTGGTGATGCTAGCCTACTGTGTTCAAAGCCCTGAGTTCCATCTCAGAAATGCAAAACACAACACAGAAACAAATTTTTAAAAACACAGCAGGGAGCTCCAAATACTGGATCAGCAAAATCCTACCATGACAGACCCTTCCTGGCTTCCTGATTTCTGTTAAGGGAAAATATATACCAAGGTAGCGACTAACATTAGAAATCAAATCACACCAATGAAATTCTCAAGAGATAGACAGAAAACCCAATTCCTTATAACCTGAGAGCCTGTTTGAGAACTCACTTCTATCTGACAGTCCATGAGAACCATTCCCATAGCCTGGAGTCCATTGAGAACCCATTCCCATAGCCTGGGAGTCCATTGAGAACCCATTCCCATAGCCTGGGAGTCCACTGAGAACCCATTCCCATAGCCTGGGAGTCCATCGAGAACCTTCGCCCACAACCTGAGCCTGCAGCTCCAAAACTCACACCATTATCCTCCAGGAGAACAGTGGAAGCCCCCACTACATGGGGCTATCTCTAAGCAATGAAAGGACAAAATCTTAGATAAGAAAAGTTAGTAAATTTACCTAAGGATTAACAGTGACATGGTCTACCATTCTAGAAGACTCCCTTAAGAAATATCTTAGCTGGAGAGATGGCTCAGGGGTTAAGAGCACTTGCCACTCTAACAGAGGACCCAGTTTGATCCCAGCACCTACATGGTGGCCCACAGCGGTCTATAACTCCAGTTCCAGGGCCTCTGATGGCATCTTATGGTTTCACAGGCACCAGGTGCACATGGCACACAGATATACATGCAGGCAAAACACCATATGCAGAAAATAATTTGTTTTATTAAAAGAAAATTTAAAAAGAAATATCTTAGATCTGGGAAGAGCACTCTAGCACATTGTCCAAATTTAACGTAACATCACTGAAGTAAATTCAGTTTGTCCAGTTTCCTGTATATAAGGAAACAGATAGGTCTAGCAAAGCCATTTTAAAAGGGCCCCGAATCTTAGTGACAGACCTAAAAAAGACTACATTGCCATCATTCACACATGAAATATAGAGACTGAGAAATTGCCTTTAAGGGGCTGAGAGTATAGTTCAGTGGTAGAACATTTTCTGAGCATGTATGGGGTCTTCACGATCACCCCAAGTTCTGCAAAAGTAAATAAATAAGAGCTACCCTTGAGTGTGCAGATTGGCACTTATTTATGTACCGTCTAAACTTTATAATGACTTCTAAAAACTCATTTAAGGAAATCCCTATTGTGTTAAGAAAGATAGGTTCTGTCATTCCCAAAGCAAATTCCACAGGAGCCATCACTGTCTGAGAGTAAGGAGAGAATGCCTAAGGGGCAAAGATGCAGCTTTGCTGGGTAGCAGAGGCAAGCCTTTGTCTCCACAGCCTCACTGTGGCCTGGAGTTCCAGGGACGTGTGGAGCCAAAGGCTTTCAGATCTCCTAGAAGCTACCCACTCTAATTGCAAAAGCATAAGCCACTGCAATTTAAACTGTAGTATTAGCACTACCGACTGCAGACAAGACCTTCCGTATAAAATACAGACGATAAACTGTGCCAGACAGTGACCGGGAGAATTCCATGAAAACAGGGTGAGCAGAGCCAGAACAGCCACTGTCCCTCAGCGGAGCTAATTACAAGATGCAAACACCAGGGTCCAGGACTACTCTTAAATAACTACTCTCCCTCACCCCAAACCACATCTCAGAAGCCTCTGGAGCCTCATTTTGAATTATGAGTGAAGTGGGATGGGGAAGCAACTTGGACTCTAAGCCACAAGTAATGACAAGGGTAGATCAGATTTCAAGGACGTCAGCCCTCTGTTCTAGCTGTGTGAGCCTCCTCCCACTGGCTGCTGAGCTGCCCTGGGGATGAGGGTGGGGGAATCTTGCGCATGGGCGCGTTCGCGCGCCTGGCCGTTCTGTTCTGAGGCACAAAAACGTGCTCTCTCCATCCCTGAAAGCCAGGGAATCATGACGAATGTTTGAGAAGCTGTTTGCCCACCACCTCCTACCCATCCAAGGGGGAACTGGGTAACACTGGGGAAACATCCCTAAGATTCCTGAGGCTTCATCCAAAGTAAGACTCAGTATCTGCTCCAATTATTGGATCTACAAGTTTAACGGCAACACCTCGTTGTCATTGACAAGAACTCATTGTCATGGTGGCACGCAGAGAGTCCCAGGCAGACACTTCCTCATCAAACAAGGTTGCACAAAACTGCCCAGGCAGCCAGGTGCCAGCTCAAGAAACCCAGGAATCAGCACCCAGAGATCAGCAAGTGCCAGAGTGGAGGGAGGAACCGTAGTATTCTGTCCAGAGATGGAAGGATAAACTCAGGATTCTGCCGAGGCCTTCGCTGATTCCAGCCAGCTACTGTCTCCTGTCTCTCAACTCACAGACAGATCCTAGATTTTGAGACAGACTCTGACCCTTGAAAACCTCACTTAAGAAAGTTCTGGCTCGAGCTTCACCCTCAAAAATGTAGAGTCTAAATCAAATGGGATGGGTTAGAAGACACACATTTCAAAACACTCCCAGTGATCCCTAAATGGACTTAAGTTTAAGAACAGCTGAGAAATGGGACAAAACCTAGCCCTGGATGCTGTGTTACTGTCCATTTCCCCCATGAATCAAGTCTCTTACGATTCTAACTACACTCTAGGTTTACTGAGAACATGACTGGGAATACCAAGATGAAGGCATGTCATGATGCTAGCTAGGTGTCTTACTTAGGGTTTTAGAGCTGTGAAGAGAACCCATGACCAAGACAACTCTTATAAAGGACAACTTTTAATTGGGGCTGGCTTATAGTTTCAGACATTCAGTTCTTTATCACCATGGTGGAAAACATGGCAGCATCCAGGTAGACATGGTTCTGGAGGAAAAGCTGAGAGTTCTACATCTTGCTCTAAAGGCAGCAGAATGAGACTGTCTTTCACAGGCAGCCAAGAGGAGAGTAGATTCTACACTGGGTGGAGCCTGATCATAGGAGACCTCAAAGCCCACCTACACAGTGATGCTTCCAACAAGGCCACACCTCCTCTAGAAAAGGCCACATGCTCCTCCAACAAGGCCACACCTCCTCTAGAAAGGCCACACCTCCTCCAACAAGGCCACACTTCCTAAATAGGGCCATTTCCTATGACCAAGCATTCAAACATATAAATAAACCAATGAGGGCCAAACCTATTCAAACCACCACACCAGGTGTCTATAGTCCCAGCACTCAGAAGGCAAGGCAAAGGCAGGATGCCACTATAGCACTGAGCAGATATGGCCCACACACAGGAAGGATAGTAAAATGTACTTTATTTACTACTTATTTGGGTGCTAGGGGTTGAAGCTAGTTCCTTCATGAATACCCAGCATATAATTTAGCCACTCTCACACTTTTAAATGTGGGACTTACACTTCTAGAAGGCAGTGTATGTTAATCACCTGGGGAAGATTTTTTTAACTGACACCTAGTTATCTTACATCGTGAGGTACAGTATGACAATCCAATACAATGCAGTCCTTAGAGAGGAAACAGGAGCACAGTGCCAACAGGGTAGAGGCTGGGGAGAGGGCTGGGTGGGAAAAGGAAAGCCCAGCACTGCAGCAAGCAGCTGGCAATCACCCTGCATGAGGGCCATAAGTAAGAGCGGCCAATACATTTCTTAGACTAGTGAATTTTCTGGAACAGGGCAGGTGCCTGTGCACTTAACAGGGAATTTTAAGAAGACCCTGCCAACACCTTGCATTTTACTCAAGGTCACCAAGGATCTCAGAAGACTGGGAAATAGTTGGTTTATTCTCTTCCATGACCAAGAAAGAACTGAGCTGCTCACAAAGCCAGTGCCTCCACCTTAAGTCCTTCTGTAGGAACAGCAGCACTCCATGCTGAAATAGAGAACTTTACTCCATTTCCCACTTCCTGGCAAGAGTAACAGAGAGCATAGAAATAGCCAACAGCCAGAAGATCCAACTAAAGATTCATCACTCGGCAGGATGTTGACCCTATCAGCAACACTGACAGCTCTTCGGCTACCACGATCCTCTGGGTGGTTTCTGCAGGAAGCCCAGGGAGAACAGAGCTTGTCATTCCAGCACCAACCTGGCACTTGGGCAGAGCACGACAGGGAAAACAAGGCAGAGACAGATAAGGCTGGGAGACTACTGCACTGCACACACTAAGTGCTTCACAATGCCACCTCACCTCCACAGGCCCATTTCTCAGATACAGAAGCCAAAGATCCAGCAGGTGAGGCAACTGACCCAAGGTCATACAGATAGCAAGTCAGGCCAGATTTCAAACCCAGCCCTTTCAGATTGTCAGATTCTCCATGGTACTTTCCTTCGTGCCAGGCCTCCTCCCCTGAGACAATTATCTACGAGTTGATTATCAATGAAAGGTAAATACAAGAACAGAAGCAGAATTACACTAAGCAAGGCCTTAGAGACTTACCCAAGCTGGGCAGGGCAGGAACTAGTCCAACTGGCTGTTGGATGCCAAGCTCCGAAAGAGCAGGGGTTGAGGGATGGGAAGGGAGGAGGAAAGGTGCCCAGCCAGCAGCAAGGAGCCCAGCAGGCATCAGTAACTCCTGCTGCCTGACAGCAGGAGAAGGGAAGAGACTCCAGGTAGCAATCTCATGCCTAGGGTGGGAGCCCACATGGATGTTCTTAGGCCAAAACAACAGCTTTCAACACCAAGGCCAAGACCATGCAGGCTCACAAAGAGGCACCTGTGGCAGGATGGCAAAAGAGTAAGCTGCCCAGACCTGCATTCCACAGCCCTCCTGGAATGAGAGAGTGGCTAAATATAAACTAGCTCTCCTAGACACCAGCTACCCTGGGCAGTTCTTTACCTCCACCCTGTAGATTCACTTCCTGTTAAAAACTTGTTGGCCCACATGATGCCCAGGGCTGCTTTTCCCATTCGTTGGTTCCAAATACATATTTTTAACCATACCCTCATGGGCAGTCATAGGACACAGTGTTGGTTTAACACTTCGGGGTCTCTGGGCCTGGCTGGCTGTGCTAGCACCTTCTTAGGATGGGGCTTTTCTGTGTTAGCCTGTTGGCTTCCATATCCCTTGGATCTCTCTCCCAAAAATGGTCCTGAGCCTGAGCTTCATAGATGCCTAGAAACAGGTGAATCTAAGGCTATCAGTAACCTGAATGGCTCTTAATCTCCTTCATCTTTTTCTTTAACCCAGCTTCCTCCCAGTTGCCTAAAACTCAGTGTCATTTCCCCTTCCTCTTCTTGCCCGCACCCCTCTGGCACCCCTCCGGTCTTCCACATCTCTGTCAGGCTCTGTAGCCTTTCTCCAGTCAACCAGTTATGTAACATTTTATTATAGATACACAAAATGTATTGGTTTTTTTTTTTTAAATACAACTAGCTACTTGAATTATCCCTGAGGGGGAAACATGCTGTTTTAAACAAAGAAAAAACAGCTACAATGTATCCTATATAAAAGTGAGCTGAAGCAACTGGCATTAACCTATTGAGACTTCCAGTCTCCAAGAATTGGCAAACTGCAACATAAGAATGCTGAGTTTAAGTATTCTGCCGCTACCATCTCCTAACAGAGACAGCTCCCCCGACTTATAACTACCTGACACACCAAAGAATTTCATTAGCACTAAATGAAGTTCAGAAGCTTTCACCAGACATCTGGGGAACAGCTGGCAGAGAACGTGCTGCTGGAAGTTAACTAATATTTATTAAGCACCTATGAATTTCCAGGCCCCCAAACATTACAGAAGTATCAAGCCATCTTGAACATACTACATAACAATATTTCTCTACTTAACAGAAAAGAAAACTAAGTCAGGCTGACTGGAGCGTGCTCAGTACTGCAGAACTCCATGCTGATAGATGCTCACTGCCTGTGTCAGGAGATTCACCGACTGCTCCTCACACTTGTAAGCTTGGCACAGTCGGTCTTTGTGTTTGTTTGTTTGTTTGTTTGTTTGTTTTTGATACAGTGTTTCTCTGTGTAACAGTCCTTGCTATCCTGGAACTCACTCTGGAGACATGCTGGCCTCAAATTAAGAGATCTGCCTGCCTCTGCCTCCCCAGTGCTGGGACTAAACATGGGAGCCACCACTGACCCACTTAACAGAGTCTTTGTTATCCCATTTCTTTTCTTAAATTTGTCTACTATAAATAGCATACTCCTCCATATCACCATGGCTCCTCCTTCATTAGAGATCATCTCTTAGCTATAATCCTATGGGTATCAATTTGAATTATATATGGGAATGTATAATTCTAAGTATTATTTCATTGACTTGAAATTTAAATAAGGCATGAACATATACTTTAAAAGTTTGGGGATTTTTTGCTTAAGTTTAGTAATCTGATTTCCATCCCTCGAACCCACATGGAGAAAAGGGAGAGCCAACTCCTACAAACTGTTTTCTGGTCTCAACATGCACACAGTAACATGAGCATTGTCATGTACACACATATGTAACATATGAATATTTTTAAATGCCTGTGGCTTCTAAAATAGATAAATTTATGATTTATATATTACAATTTTTTGGCTTATTAATATAACTTTCTAACAAACTAGAAAAGAGACTCGGGTAGAGGACCTGCCTAACATACACAAAGCACTGGGTTCAAGCTCCCAGAACCATACAAGTATATGACTTTATAAACCCAGACTTTGAAGAGGCCCACCCAGGAATACTGCTATGCAAAGCAGGGGCTACAATTTGGGTGAGTCTATGTCACTCCTACAGTCAGCCTCCAGGTCTATCCTTCTCCTCCCTCATCTAGCCAGGTGCCCTGCCCTCCTTGGTTCCCATCTTTACCATGCCAGACACAGCTAGAAAGTGAAGCCTGGATCAAGTTGGAGACCTTAAGTTTTGGAGATTACCAGAGCCACGGGATGTCTGTCAGAAAGATGAGATGTCCACCATAGAGACCTACAGTCAGGAGATGGAACCAGCCCAGTCCAGCAGAGAGAAGTGTGTTATCGTCCCCAAAACTGAAAGGGAAGAGTCAGCTAAGCCCTTTGATTATCAGACATAGAACTATGGGATTTGGAGTTGCCCCTGCTGGGTCTTTAAATCTTGTTTTGGTCCAGTATTTCCTGACTGTTTCCATGCTTCTCTATTTTGGAATGGTAATATATATTCTGTACCAATGTATCTTAGAAGGAAGTAATTTGCTTTTTGATTTTACAAGGGGTTACAATTATGAAATTGCCTTGAGTCTCCGAAGAGACATTGGACTTTAAACAATCGTGAGACTGAAAGACTGGGGACTTTTGAAACTGAACTAAAAGTGTTTTATTATGATGTGGTCACAAGCCCGTGAGAGCCAAGAAGTGCAATGTAGTGGTTTCAATGGGGGATGAACCCAATAGACATATATATTTAAATGCTTAGCTCCCAGTCAGTGGAACTTTTTGGGAAGGATTAGGAGGTGTGGCCTTGTCATGATGAGGTACATTGCCCAGTTCATGTTATTGAGCCAATGATGCAGAAGCCATTCACTCTTTTTTTTTTTTTTTTTTTTGGTTTTTCGGGACAGGGTTTCTCTGTATAGCCCTGGCTGTCCTGGACTCACTCTGTAGACCAGGCTGGCCTCAAACTCAGAAATCCTCCTGCCTCTGCCTCCCAAGTGCTGGGATTAAAGGCGTGTGCCACCACTGCCCAGCAGCCATTCACTCTTATTCTCTCTTCCCCATTCTCTTTGTCTCCCTCTCTCCACCCCTTCCCTCCCTCTCTCCATCATGGTTGTTGACTCGACATTTATGCTTTCAGAAATTCCTCTAGCATCATGCCTGCCTGCTGCCATACTCCCAACCCTAACAGTCATGAACTCCAGCCCTCTGAAACCTTGAACTGCAGTGAACTCTTCCTTCTATAAGTTGCCTTAATCACTGTGTTATAGCAATAGGAGAGTAACTAAGACACATATATAGTCAATTATAAACCACAAAAAGTCCACCTATCTTTCAAAAAAAACAACTACAAACTAAGATTTAAAAAAACAGAACTTTAAGACTATTAAAAAGAAAAGGCTTTCCCAAACAAATTGGGAAAGAACTGAAAGTTACAAGATTCCTGTCGTGTGTGGGCTTAGTAAGTAGAGACTAGAGAGAGTTGTCCTGTTGCTGCCTGCTGAGGAGCAGTAGCTGGAGGTCAGGGGCGGGAGGCAGAGATGTTACCACTATCTTCGCTTTTTTACACTAAATTTGCACCAGGTGAAGGCATTGCCCATTTTCAATGACGTTACATCCTGGTCCTTGGCATTTGCATGGGCTGGAGCCAGTGATGCAGAAGCCACTAAAGTACTGATAGAGCCCAAACTTTTCCAAAGGAAGTTTCTAATACAAAAACATCGCTCTTAAAACATTGTTTCCACTCCGTCTTTAGGGTGACAATGCCATTATATATCATATAATATAAGGTACATATTAATAGACTCCTCCCCTCACTCTGTAGCCTTTCCACTGAAATAAGCTAATATCCATCTTGCTGTGAACACTGTGCTCTTTGCCTGGCCAATGAAAAGACCTCCTTTCAGTCTCTGGTTGGTTGGTAAGTTGGTTGGTTGGTTGGTTGGTTGGTTAGTTGGTTTTTATACAAAGCAAATGTCTTTCACTGGGCTCCCAGATTTGCTAGGAGAGATGTAATCTTTTAGGATATGATAATTCACATGTTGGCTTGTGTAAAAGAAGTATACCGAAAAAAATGTTTTGGACAAGGAGAAAAATTACACTCTACTGAGGAATCCTGACAAAAGCCACCCTCAAATGTCATATCATGTCCATGCTTTGGTTTACTCTTATTCAGAGCCGTATTATTTGGTCTTGCAATTAACCGTGTGGGCAGGCGCTGGCAGTGCTGACCACCAGTGTGGCTCAGCAGCTGAAACCCAGGCCATCATTCATAGGTCATTACAGAGTAGAGAGGCTGCATAAGTGTTCCATCTTCTCTATCATGATAGGAACTAACAGTTCAAAGGAAAACTGTCAAGGCCTGAGTGTAGCTCAGTGGTACAGTATGTATCCAATATATGCAAAGTCCTGGTTTAATTTCCAGCACTACTAACACACACACAAATACACACACATACATGCACACAGACATACACACATACATACACACATACACACACATACACGCACACACACATACACACACACATACACACACACATACACACACATACACACACATACATACACACATACACACACATAAACACACACATACACACACATACACACACACACATACACACATACATGCACACATACACACACACAGATACACACACATACATGCACACACACATACATACACACATACACACACACATACATACACACATACATACACATACACGCACACACACATACATACACACACATATATACACACATACACACATACACACCCCTACTAGTATCATGACTTGAAGGAAATTTGGGCAGTGTTTTAAGAACCATTGGTAAGCATGGTGATACACTGGTGCATGCCTATAATCCAGGGGCTCTCCTCAGGAGCCTAATTCAGTCCTGCCTGGGCAATTTAACAAGATCTTGTCGAAAAATAAATAAAATGTGTTCAGTGGAAGAACAGTTGCCCAACATGCGTGAGACCTGAGGTTCATACTCCAGCACTGAAAACATTAAACAAACAAAACAAAACACTATTGCTTGTTTGCAGATGACTAGATTTTAGAGAGAGTTGTTATACTGGAAATTCTATATTGTTATTCTGTACCTATTGTTGATGGTATGCTATTATGAATTTAGAAATATGCTAAATTCCTAAAGATGTTAAAGATGATTACTGCAATAGCAAAAGAATTACCGGTTTGCTTGTTTGATATTGCCAACATACCGCATTTTAGACAATTTAGACAATTCAGTGGTCTCATCAATCACATTGGTACTGTCCACGCAGCAAGGTCCATTTTAGCTATTGGGTTTCATCCTTAGTTTAGTGCCACCAATACCTTTGATTGAAAGATTTGAATGGCAGTGTTTTGAATCAATGTGAGGTAAGATTAACTCACATTGATTCAAAACACAGCTATTCAACGCTGCACCTAGGCCATGCTGTGTTCAGATCCCTCTTCCTCAGGTCCCTCCCACATTCGTTTACTGTGCTTAGGGGACTGGCCATGGGTTTCTAGAAGCCATTCTGACTACATTTACAGAGCTGTGGTCATCAGTAGTCAGCACAGACATATATGAGCTAGACAATTCTAAAGCTTAACTCACAGAGAGCTCCCTCGAGGCCAGCCTAAGCCTTCCCTTCTGACTCCCACTGAGCACCCAGCCCTGAGGAGCTTCCTCCTTTCTCAGCCAGGCTGCCCCATCACTTCTAAGAGGTCCTGAGGAAGCATTTCTTTAATGAAGAATTTGTCTACAAATCTTTGTCTGGGTACTTGGCTGCTCATCATAAGGACTTCTGGGAGCCCTAACTGAAAGCAATCCTTTAGCTAGGTAACATCACATGCCCTCCTATGTCTTGCTCACTATGGTGCCTCCAAACTTAGCTAGGCATCTAACACATTGGATGAGTTTAGTGCATATATGTTAGGTAACAACACTAAGCTTCCGAATAGAAAGGGCTTGCTTAAAACACCAGTCACCTGAGAAGATGAGCCAAGATTGCAGCCTTGATCTCCTATCTACCAGACCTGAGACCATGTGACACTCCATCTCCTAGTGCTCTGTCTTCCTCAAGAAGCAGCAGAAATGGAAAACTATAGTCTCTTCTCCTCCAGCCAAAACCCTGGTATCCAGGTGCTGGCCCCAGCAGTGAACGATGTGATGAGTCGTGATGGCTTAACATTATTATAGCTCTGAGGTGTTATGCATGTCATTTCTATTTCCTCAACTTGAAACTTCCTAGAGGCAGAGACATTGTTGAATTCTCCTTCCCCACCATCTCCAGGAGACAGCAAACTATCAGAAGGAAAGAGAGAAGACAGAAGTGAAGAATACCAAGGATCCAGCCACATTTCCAGCCTGCTCAACACTGAACTAAGGAATTTCAGTCCCAAGGACTCATGATTAGTCAGGGGATTAACTGAGATGCACAAAGCACTTCACGGGATGCCTGGTGCACAGGGACCCCTCAGGAGACAGAGACTGGGCCAGTAGCAACAGCAAGGGAGGCAACAGTGGTAGAGTTGAGACAGGCTCATCAAGACAAGATGTTCAAACAGGAGATGGGGTCTGAAAACTTGTTTGTTAATGCTAGCTAAGGCATTATAATACCACATCAAGAGTCCCCTTTTCCCCATAAAAGAAAGACATCCCATCTCATGGCCAGATTGTGGAGGCTGGGTGATATTACAGGGTCCTCAAACTGTGTTCTTGTTCT
This sequence comes from Mastomys natalensis, assembly GCA_021653895.1. Taxonomy (NCBI): domain Eukaryota; kingdom Metazoa; phylum Chordata; class Mammalia; order Rodentia; family Muridae; genus Mastomys; species Mastomys natalensis. Next base: position 4,442 of record JAJTUV010001724.1, on the reverse strand, counting down.
TGTGGCTCTCCACAGGAACAGGCCAACATCCTCAGGCTGTAGCTTGTCCTGGACTTGGGTTCTGTTCCTACTCCCAGGAGAGCAACATCAAGCCCCCCCGCCCTCCCTAAGACTGTCTCTGGCAGCTTCATTCACTGGCCCTCTCAATTTTGTATTTCACTTACTGATACGTGGAGTAAACGTCCATCCAACCCCAGACATGTCGCTCATTAAGCACGTAAACTCTGCAACCTCCCAGCTGTATCCTCCCCTTCTCTCGATTAACCAGAAACCTCATTTACAGGCTTTTCTTCCTCACAAAACCACCTCAGGATAACAGACTCATTGTGAGTAGCAATGGCAGGAGTACGAGAGTCAGATTGACAGGCTTCTAACACAGGCATGCTTCCCCCCTACACACACACACACACACACACACACACACACACCACCTCCCTTGCTTCCAGAATGAGGGTGAAACACCTTCCATGCCCATCCCTTTTCTCTAGAGTGAAACAAAAGCCCAGAGAGCTGGCATGGCATAGTAACCACACTTCACAAAAACACTATTCTCAAATCGGGAAAGGTTGTTTGGCCATCAACATGGCCAATAACTAACACAGGATCCGAAGAAGTGTTCAAACCGTCACTGTCATAGCAAGATCCATCCAGTTGCACTCTCCTGCTTCCAGGAAGAATTACAACCTGAGATCCCTCCAGCCGAAAGGAAAGAAGGCTGCCCTGGGCATGAGCCCAGGTTCTAAGCCCATGAGACAATCAAGTCAGAGGGTGGGTTACAATAAGGGGAATCCTAACAGCTGGCAATATTCAAGACCCAAGATGAGGACACCATGGTCATGGGTGATCTGTGACTGACAGCAAGACTCTCTGTGGCTCAGAGTTGGAACAAAGGTCCAGTTGGGTGTATGGCTCAGTGGGTAAGCACTTGCCATCCAAACCTGAGGACCAAAGTTCAGATTCCCAGTACCTGTGTAAATGCTGGGCATGCGTACTGGCTGTCTGTAATTAAGTACCCTGGAGGCAGAAATAGGGGAGCTCTGGGTTCAAGCAAGAGACTCTACCCCAGTATAAAAGTGGAGAGCAATCAAGGAAAAGTGGCATTAAAGTCTGGTTTCCAAACTGATATATCTTCCACCACTCCACCACACACACACACACACACACACACACACACACAAACACACATATATACATGCACACCACACACATACACATATGTAAACAAAAGGCAGGTTGGTTGATAGGTACAAATCAGAACTTGCCAGCAGCTGGGCAGGACTCCCTCTTGGTTCAGGACAGCACAAACACAGGGAACAGCATAAAGAAGGTAAATCAGGATGAAAATCCTCAGGAAAGTGACAAACAAGCCAGAAAGGCAGAGCAAGACTTGAGGATGGTGAGAGGCAACCAGAGGACCCAGCAGCCTCTCAGTACGAAGGGTCATAAGTCCAGATGTTCAGCACTAAGTGAAAGTCCACAGCGCCTTATTGGAGATATGGGGTAAGATGTGAGCACTTGTTTGGAGGGTCCCCTTCTTCCTGGAGCAGGCAGTCCAAGCACACGGCCCTCTCTACATGTTTTCTGCATCTATAATGTTTTCATTCAGTTCTCAAACACAAGCAGTGAAGCCCGCAACAGGTTAGTCTAGGTAATGACCAGGATTCACGTGGCTTTTCCTACATCACATCTTTTTAAAACACATTAGTTTTGTTAGCATTCATGTGGTGGGGGAACATGGGGGGGATGTTTACAAACGTGTACAGAGCATGTGGCAGTCAGATATCAACTTGCCGGAGTTACTGCTCTCCTTCCATGATGTGGACCTTGAGGATTTAACTCAGGTCATGGGCTAAACAATAATCACTTTCACCTACTAAGCTATTTTGTCGGCCCTCCGGGTCACACCTTAAAGCACATATCCAATCCCTAACACTAAGACTATCCTCTTCAGCCTTTGCACAGACCCAAGCCCCTCCCCCAACATTCATCTCTGTCCATATACAGTCATGTTCTGTGACTCTGCGGTTCAGGTACACGCCGTTCTTCACAGCCTCACCACACCATGGGAGTGCCGTGGACCAGTTGGAAGGAAGAACATGACAGCACTCGGTGGAAAAAGAAGAAGCTCCAAGTTCCCAAAGAATAATCATTTCCAGTCACCAAACCCCCACCTCTGCCAAGGCATAGCAATAAAACTGGGCAGGATGGGCAATGGTGGCACACAGCTTTGATCCTAAGGCTCCGGAGGCAGAGGAAGGCGGATCTCTGTGAGGTGGAGGCCAGCCTGATCTACATAGTGAGCTCTAGGACAGGCAGGAACTATCTCAAAAAGAGAGTGGAAGGAGGGGGAGGGAGACAGAGACAGAGGAGGCAGAGAGAGGAGACACAGAGAGAGAGAGAGAAAAGAGAGAGAGAGAAGACAGAAACAGAGAGAGGCAGAGAGAGAGAGAACTTGGTTCCTCAGTTTCTCATCTTTGTGCCTGGTCTCTACAAGATTCTAAGGCAGTCACTTCTCCTTGCCTAGGGGTAGATTACAAGGTCCAGGGCTCCTCTGTGGCATGAGGAAGCTATACCAGGTGACCTAGAAGGTCATTGCGAGCTGAAAACTCCATGACTTCCTGATCAGGAGACCAAAGAAGTCCAATATTGTCCAGCTCAGGGAACCAGATCACATTCTCTGCTAGGGAGGGGCCCCAGACTGGAAGAGCAGGAGCAGTCATTAGGCCACAGCCCTGAGAGGTGAGAGGAAGCAAGCCAGATCTGGAAGGCTCTGCCTGACTTTTCCCAAGTATTAAATTCCCGAGCACAAGACAAACACAGATCTAGGCCTAAGAGACTGTCTCTCCCAGATCTGCTCCTCAAGTCTCCTCTCCCTCTCTCTTTCTTTCCCCCAATCTAACACACCCTACTCTGGATTAAATCAAGATTCTTGTACCTACTAAGCACAATCACTACTGAACAACGCCCCCAGCTTTGGAGAAGTTCTCTTTATAGACATGCATGTTGGTGTGTGTTGGAGGGTCTCCCACTCCTTACAGAGGTCCCTTGAGAGAAACCCAAGCCCTGCTCTCCTCCCAGCTGTGACAGAGGATAGGGCAGTCACCCTGTCCCCTTCCCGTCTGGCTTCTCACCTGGGGATTGTCCATGTACCAGAGAAGGTAGTTGGCCTGGGTATCCAGGATAAGTATCCCCGGAGGAATTTGCCACTGTTCTCATTGTCTTCAATATCCAGAAACCCACAGATTCGGTTCTGCCGATCCACATAAGGCATTCCTGGGCTCTGCTCACATCACCCTGCACCACAGGAGGGAGAGACCAGTGAGAAGGAGGGAAAGGCAAGCTCTGTCTGAGGGCCTGGAGGAGCCTCACCTGTCCCTGGTTTGACTCACCTCTGTGACATGCTAGGCTCCTTGACACCAGCCTTCTTCCCTGAGCACCAAATGTCTACCCCCACTGGACCCTGGAAACTTCTACCAATTCTGAACCGTCATCAGAACCATTAGAATGGACTCGGCTAATTTTCCTAAGGCCCTACTGTGTGCTGAGCATAGTGACCTAGAGGATATAAGCTTCATTACGCACTAAGTATGTGCTCATGTGCCAAGAGGCTCAACTTAGTCAGTATTCTGTGTCATCACTAATTGCTTCTTAATCTTTCTGCTCCCCGGCTTCCATGCCTGTGAAGTGAGAATAATCATGGCACCACACCTTATGGATTTTTTCTGTGAATTAAGTTGAAGGTTACTACCAATGAAGGCACTTCCTGGTTACTCTTTAGGAAGCCCGGAAAGTTGATTAGTAACTCACTTTACACATAGAGACACTCTCTCAGACGATACCTTCAAACAAAACAACAACAAAACACATCCAGGAATTCAGACATAATGAATCTGGAGTGTCCAGGGATTAGATGCTACTGTGATCGGTTCCTGGAGAATCCATCTTCTAGCGAAGGAGAAAGGCCTCAGTCATCCCTGATCTTGTTCTTCTGGCCTCCAGACCATAAGCAAATACATTTCATTGTTCAAGCTCTGAAGCTGTGGTACTTTACCATGACAACCTGAGCTGACTCCTACAGCTACCAATGCCTACAAGTTTGATTTTGCAGATCAGCAGAATCCTGGGCTCTGCTCGTATCATCCTGTGTGGGAGGGGGAAGGGGGCTAGTGAGGAAGAGGATTGAAGTAAGCTTTATCTCAGGACCTGGATGAGCCTCACCTGGCTTGACTCATCTCAGTTGCATGCTGGGAATGAACAGAAAGTAGCAATCGCGAGTCCTATGCCCGGAGCATCTTCCCTGACTCCTGAACAGCGCCTCTGGCGATGTGAGGAATAGCCACACGTCCTGGCTACTTCATCCTCTCAGAATTGTACTCTGAGAGCCTCAGGAAAGGGGAAGAGCCCCAGAGCCCTCAGAGGAGAGAAACAGCCAAGACACCTGG